>JAZHYW010007216.1:0-89846 GCA_037355805.1 Ixodes ricinus | reverse complement strand
TTCGAACGCACTAACACTTAGTATAGAGTCGCATTTCCAAAGACGCCGTACCGCACACGAACGAAGCTAAACAATTATGATGGCGGAGTGTTCCCCGTGTTGGCCCCGCCGTCAGCCCGGTGTGACAGGGGTGGATCGGACAACAAATCGGCCAACACGGTTGCTGGGCGGCAGCAACATGTTGCCCGACTGTTGTTGTTGCCGCGATGTGACAGGGTCGTCGGCAACACGATTTCTTTGTGTTGCCGGATAGAGTTGGTCCAACTGTTGCCTCAGTGTGACGGGGCCCTAAGGCGACACAACAGCGTCACATGAAGTAAACGTTGAAGTCCGGCAGTCCGTCTTCTGATTGGACATTCACCAGGCAAACATCACGACTTTCCTCCTCGCCTTCTCCCCTTTTCGGTGACCTCGGCGCTCGCCAGACCTTGACGCCACACGCCACCTTCCAACGGTGTGCCTGTTGCTTGTCCATCTGTTCTGCCGCGCCCTAGTATCCTTCCCTTTCCGATTTTCGGGACTTGAACAGCAGCGGAGGCCTTGAGCGATTGACCGACAGCCAAGCGCGTGTGAGTGGCTGTGCGGACCCACTTGGTGAGCATGCTCAAGGCCCCCGTGAAGGACACAAGCGAACTTTGACGGAAAACACCATTCCCCTCGGTAGAAATAAACAAATAAATAAAAACTAAAACCGGACGGAAGCGGATTGCCGCACGACATATGACGGTGACGGAGTCGTGTCGCCTCACGATTTCTGAAGTATCCTATTTGGACACCCCTTTACTACGCGAAAATCCAGTTCCCCTGAAGCCGACAGCTTTTGCGTAGTTGGCATGGCTGGACGCGCTCAGCGCCGGGGTTTTGAATTGGGACGGGTGGCTGCCGCCATCTATCGTCGTGGAAACCTCTCGAGACAGCTGAGACAGCCGTCTCTGCTGTCTCGGCGAATCCGGTATCTCGACGCGTAGGTGGCAGCTCTCTCCCTCAGCGCGTGCGTTTTCTCGAACGTGGGGTTTCCAATCCACCAGGGGAGGATTTGGTGCTGTATAACGCGGCGTCCAGTGCAAATGAGCGGAATAGAATGTATTTTCATAGTAAAGTATTTGGTGTTAGGAACCTTCTAGATGGAACAAACATGGACATGTTCTCGCGGTTATGAAGCCTTTTTTTAAGGGGAAACGGGGGTAGGGAGAAACACACTGAGTGACCGTTTTTTTTTTTTTTTCAGATTGCACAGACAGGACTGCCGGCGCCGTACGCCAACCCTTGCCGGCGGGACTGGCCTTCGATGCTGCTACCCTACCTGACCTCGACCAGCATCAGCTACACCAGGGAGGTTCGTGTACTATAGTTTACCTCAGCCAATAACATCGCACTCATTGCTCAACGTATTTAGGCATTTTAGGGGCAGGGATTCAAATTCGGTAGCCATTTGGCACGCAATGACACGGGATTGTGGAAATTGGCCTTCAATCGACACGCGCCACTCAACATACCATGTGTGTTAACCAACGAAAATCAAAACCAGGGAATGTACTAAAATATTTTACATCCTGAAGGGTGTAAATCAGATTGTCTTATGACTAACACGCTAAGGGTGTTACAGTAACACCCTGAGGGTGCTGGTGGACCCCCCGAAAATATAATGCTAACAATCTCAACATCCTAAAGATTTTTTTTTTTTACGAGCAAAAAGAGTTGACGCCGTAACAAGCGCTACGTGCAGTTTTCACGCGCACAGAGGCAGCATATGCAGACGTAATGAAACAGGCACGAGCGGGCAATCATGAGTCTGCACCGCTCCACCGTATTTTATGGTCAACGGTTCAATGACACCGGTGGGTATGTGATTGTATACACAATTATGAGTGTTTTCAAGTACGTTGCTTTGTTCTCGTCAATATTTCACGTAAATTATTGTGTATCTAAGTTCAAGGAATGCATCTAAATGTAAAAATCTTTGGTACAGATAGTAATCATTCAATAGTGACAGATGGGCCAGTTGGTACATGCCTTATTTTTTGACAAAATGCGCCGCAAGACAGGAGAGAGTAAGTAAGACAACACAAAGCGCTACTTTCAACTGAATGTTTATTGAAAGAACACACTATTTATACATCGAATCGGGCTTTCAAGTAAGAATTCAAATTCTTGTCTGTTAGATGAATTAGCGGGGCACTTATGCATCTGTCATCCCCCTGCATTCTATTGTTGATGAGTAGGTGACCGTGTACGAGTCATTTAACATTAGAATGCAGGGAGATGACAGATGCATAAGTGCCCCGTCAGTCCATCTAACAGACAAGGAACTTGAATTCTGGCTTGAGAAGCCCGATTGGGTGAATAAATAGTGTGTTGTTACAATAAACATTCAGTTGAAAGTAGCGCCTCGTGTTGTCTTCCTTACTCTGTCCCTGTCTTGCGGCGCATTTTGTCAAAATAAGTAATCATTCGACGTAGTCACTAAAACAGCCTCCGCTAAAGGGCTGTTTCTACTCCGTCGTAACGGCGACGAGCGCACGCGCCCGATTGCGTTGCCGACTCTAGCTGCGCGACGCGACGTAGCGCAGCGCAGCCCAGCGCTTCGGCGTAGATCACGACGGAATCGAGCATGCTCCATTCGCGTCGTTGACGAGCGCAGACCGACGACGGTGCACCATCCCAGAATCCCTCGCGCGAGTGTCCCATCCGGGAATCCGGATGTCGGGGTCATGTCGGAGTGTGTGTGACGCTCACTTCTACAATCTGAACCTACCGTTCTAAACGTGTCGTGTGCGGTTCTCGTGTTCCCGTGTTGGTGCGCATATTTAACGTTCGTGAGCTCGACTGGGTGAGCGTGTGCGCGGACGTGGGCTGCTTCGAGGATGCGCTACCTCCGAGGTTCGTAAGGATATACCTAACGAGCCGGCGGTGGTGGGGTGCCGGCGAAAGCTTGAAGCTTGATGACGCGCCAAAGGTAGAGTTAATTCGAATTAAGGATGGCCGAATGTGTGTGCTATATGATCATGTGCTAGTCGTACACACCGACAGCCTTTCCCGATCGAAACAAAGCTCCGTCGAATGTACGGGAACGGAGGACCCCGTGAAACATCTGAACTATTTAGCAGGCCAGAATTTTTCAACTGGGGTGTTTCAGCTTCAAAACGATAGTAGCGGACGCGATGAAAGTGGGACTGAATCCTGCATCGTTTGCGTGGGCTCTGTAAAGTGCGCAACAATTTCGAACGAGTACAATGCATAATTTAGGCATCGTCCGCTCTCTTCGATGTCAGTTTCTCGAGTCAATGTGTGAAAGTGTACTGTGATGATAACACACTGGCCATCTGTCAGCAAGAGGTCACTGAGGAATATCGTGCACAGATTTCATCGAAGCGTCCCGGCGTAATCACCGGGTTTGCTTGGCACGACGCCGGCGAACCTGCCAAGCGGCTAGCTTCGACGAACGCGATAATCTGAGGCCAGATGCCTGAAACTTTCTACGACAAAAAGTTCGTAAATTTATCTTATGACAAAGTTACGAACTTTTGACTATTTCTGAAGCAAATGTTCGTAAGTTTCACGTAAGTTACGGATTTCGCCGTAACTTACGCGAAACTTACGAACATTTTGCTTCAGGAATAGTCAAAAGTTCGTAACTTTGTCATAAGATAAATTTACGAACTTTTTTGGCGTAAGAAAGTTTCGGGATACTGGTCTCTGATTCTTTGTTAGTTTTTCCGAAGACATTGATGCGAAATTTCGGAGAACATAAATGCTGGTTTCCGCATCGTTATTCCACATTATTTGCTTGTTTTCGAACTGCTAACCACTGCCCCGAAACGCTGTTTTGAAGCTTGACTACACGACTAGGACGAACCACACCGACCGACTGCATGATTGGTACCGATCAGCAATTGCGGACATACGGTGTTGAGACGATGCGGTTGTCAGGAGATCCGCATGCGCAAAGTGGGGCAGTTCGTCGGGGCGCGCTGGGCCGCGCTGCAGTACGCTGGACTGGAAACACGGTCGTTCGGGCGCTTCTCGGCGCGGCGTGACGTGACGCAGTGGCCGACGAATGTCGGTCTGCGCCGCGGCGCGCCTTGCGTTCGTCGACGTTGGAGTATGAACAGCCCTTAAGGCACGTTTATACTCCAACGTAACGTCGACGGGCGCGGCGTAGCGTAGCGCGCGCAGATACTGATTGGCCACAGCTCTCGAGTTCCTGGTTGCCGGCCAATGAAAGGCGCGCGTTCTGCGCTACGCCGCGTTCACTGCGCTTAACGTCGGAGTATATACAGCCCTTTAAAGTTATTTGAAGCGACTGTCAGCGCGGCGAACACACTTTAAAAACGAAGGGCGGTGGCCATACCCCAGCGTAGCACCCTTTCCTACACTTGTTTTACACCCTTCAAATATGATGAGACCCGTACGAAAGTGTCAGATACAGGCCGGAATCAAAAATGCCGGTTCCGCCTAGACCCAAAATTGGGGCACCAGTTTGTATCCAGCCTGGAACCGCGCATTTCCAGCCCCAATTTTAGACCCAGGCGGTGCATCGCCGGAATTCCCGCTGCGCTCACCACTCGACTCTACAAAAGAATCTCGTTCTATGCCCTTAGCCGTTATAACCGAGAGATCGTCGCGATTTCAGACCCAGGCGGACTGGGTCTGAAATCGCGACGATCTCTCGCTTGAAACGGCTGAGGGCATCGCGTGAAATATTTTTGTAGAGTCCAGTGGTGAGCGCAGCTGTAATTCCGGCGGCGCACACTGTAGTCCAGGCGTCGTCGCGTCCTCACCAAACACGGTGCACGGAACACACACACAGCCCGCACAAGCACAGTATCCAGTGCTGAGTGCATCGGGAAGTTCCGGCGGGCAAACGGTATCCGAGTTGTCCAAGTATTGTCACCAAGCACACCAGCGCCTCCAGATGCCGAGCCAAACTGCAATGGGTCGGCAGCTTCACACTATATAAAGATTCAAAGCCGAGGTCAGTGGGTATCCATCCAGAGCAACGATGGGCGCGTCAGTAACCGTGCGCCCGCAGCGCAAACGTCGCCGCCGGGCGAGTGCCGACCGACAGTCCGACGAGACCGAAGAAGAAACTAAACTCTCGGAGCGCTGCCGCCGACTGCAACAGAAAAAGCCAGGCGCGCGCGCGGAGAACACCCGCTCGCAGCGCCTGCGTAGCGGATGAGCCTGTCCCTAACACGTGACCTGCGAGAGACCGCGGAAGTTCCCCGCCGCACCCCCCCCCCTCCCTCCACTCCTCCAGTCACGCATGTGCCAACATGTGCGCGCCCGCTGGCTGGGAGCAGACCCTACTGGAACAAGGGGAGCGGATCGGATCCACCCATCACCGTGCGGTTCCAGTGCGTTGCGTGTCACTGGATTCGACTGGTTACACCCAGAATCGCGCTGATCGGAACTGTCCACAAGGTCAGAACCGCGCGGATCCGAACTGGAACCGCTCCGACTGACATTTTCGTACGGGGAGTTACATGCAACGTCACCCTATTTTACGATTAGAAAGGATGCGTTACTCGAAATAAGGGTGTAGGCGTACGTCTCTGGAACACCCGTTTTACACCCTTAAGGTGTACACCATGTAATCTGTTACAGCCTTAAAGGTGTAAAATATTTTAGTGGGAAAGAAACTGGACTCCGGTGTTAAGCGATCTAGGGGTGTTACCGAGAGCGTGAATGTGCACACCGTGTGTATAAACAAAAACAAAACCAAAATAATACGCAGGATTATCCTTCTGAAACAGATAATCCGTTAAATCGAGCTTACCGTAGATAGAAAGTCAAAATGACGTTCACAGTAATGCAAAATCTCACAAAGCGGTGGAAAGGACGCCTTTTCCAACCGCCAGTGTCCGAACCCTCGAAGGTATTGACACGTGAGCCACTACCACCTCTACTCGTTTTCATCTCAAAAAACGTAGTAAAAGAAAAGTCCGGCACCTCGGGGAGCATTACTAATTTCCTTTCTTTATTTGGAGAATTAAGATATACCTAGGTGCATTTTAGTTTACATATGTGTTATCTATTTTATCAAGACCTACACGTTTCAGACGCCAAAAGCGTCGCTTATTCCTCCGACAACGAAATCTTGTAAGAACTATACTTAGCGCAAAAAGCGCAAAACTTTTTTTTTCTTTTCCTTCGAGGTAAAAACGAGTATTCGCGACTCCAGCAAAACGAACGGCATCAAGCGGGGAAACACTGAATCGGCCGGAACAGGTCCATTCATAATTTCTGCTCGTATCTTGTAGCTATTGTGATGAAACATGTTGTCGGTGGTTTGCGCGATAGAACAGTTATCTGGGGGCTCTGTCGTGACCGTATAATATCAGTCTGTTACCCAGGTTGCTCTGCGCGCCACCTACGCAACCGCGTGAACCAGACGCGTTTATCGACGTCCGTCGGCACCGTGGAAGGACACAGTCCCCTCGTCGCTTCCTCGAAGTACGTCGAGCCTCTGGAATCTCCCTTGCGCCAACACATCGCCGCAGGTTCGAAAAGTGGAGGATAAAAAGCGGGGCAAACCATTTCGATTCCCTCGCTTGCTTGCTGATGCCCCACAGCGTTGTGTGTTAAGCTGGCGCGTGGCACGGCACGATCTACTTTAGACCGCTGTCGCTGGAGTCGCGAATAGAAGAGAAGGCATGACGTCATCGTCGGTGGACCGCCCCAAAGCGTCAAAAGCTCGACGAGAAACGCCGCAAAGCGGCAGACCCGTCCGTCTTGGCTGATTGGCCGAGTAGACCTCAAGGCAGCTTGCTTTGATGTCTACCCGCTATCCTTCCAGTCAAGGCCAATCAGAGCTCGGCGTCTTTCTGACGTCACCGCAACCCCTGCTGCAAAAGAAGCAGACGAACTTGCGCTCCGCACAGTCCGTTTCACCTTATATTGTACCGCAGCGAAGGCTGGAGCAAGGAGCTCGCGCTTGTAGTCTTTCCTGCGGTACATCGTAAGGTGAAATAGAGGAAAGTCATGGCGTTTGAAAAGGCGGGAGGGGGGGGGCACAGCCCTTTGTCTTTTGGGTGGTGATATTGCGTGGACTGCCCTCATCCTCTCGCAGGAGTGCCTCAACATGTGCCTACAAGTGAACACTCACGACCGGTGCGGATGCCAATCCCGGCTGCTTCCGAGCCTACCCAAGACGGGCCGGCGGGCCGAGCCAACCCGCGTCTGCAAAAAAGAAGGTTCGTAATACGGCAATATCGAACCCATAGAGACAACGAGCGTTGTGACGATGCACTTTTGGACCCGCTCGCTTGTCTCAGCAATGTTATTAGATTAGCTCAGTTGCGAAACTGGTAATGGACGACGCTGCGTGCATGTGCAGTACCCCCCCCTCCCCCTCTCTCTCACCACGGCTTGCCTCCCGTCGTACGACGCGCCGGACGGCTGCTGCATGGTAACTGCAGTGCAGTGAAAACGTACGTATTCTATGGAATACGCACGTTTTGAAGCACGAGCGTTTTGATCGCTTTTCAGTTCTGCTCCATGGAACGCACAGTTATGGAACGAAAATCTAGATGGCTCTTCGAACGACGGGAGGCGAACTGAAGTCAGTGAGGGCGTTACCCCCTTCCGCGGGAGTTCCACAACTGAGGTAATCTAGTAATGTTGGCTCCAGCGGATCGTGAGCGTCGGCCACTTTCTCCATAACAGAGTGCCTCAATGTATGGCTGGCGGTTTTCCCAGAGAAGGGACAACTCTATCGTCTGCTAACGGAGCTCCATCTTGCCTCCCACTCATTTGTTGTCGTTTATGAGCCGTATATAGAGTGCCTCAATGTATTGCTGGCGGTCCCACCAAGAGTGAAAACAACTCTGTCGTCCGCTAGCGGAGCTGCGTTCTTGCCTCCCGCTCATATGTAGCCGTCTATGAGACGATATACAGAGTGCGTCAATGTATGACTGGATGGCGGTCCTTCCAGAGTGGGGACAACTCTGTCGACTGCTACGGAGACTCCGTCTTACCTCCCAATCCTGTGTAGCCGTCTATGAGCCGTATACGGAGTCCTCAATGTATGGCGGTACTCCCAGGTGTCGACCACCCTGTCGTTCTGCTAGCGGAGACTCCACCTTACCTCCCATTCATATGTCAGCCGTCTATGAGCTGTATACGAGAGTGCCTCAATGTATGGCTGGCGGTCCTCCCAGAGTGGGGACAACTCTGTCTTCTGCTAGTGGAGACTCCATCTTATCTCGCAATCCTATGTAGCCGTCTATGAGCCGTATAGAGTGCCTCAACGTATGGCTGGCGCTCCTCCCAGAGTGGGGACAACTCTGTCGTCTGCTAGTGGAGACTCCATCTTACCTCCCAATCCTGTGTAGCTGTCTATGAGCCGTATACAGAGTCCTCAATGTATGGCGTTACTCCCAGAGTGTCGACAACCCTGGTCGTCTGCTATGGAGACTCAATCTTACCTCCCATTCATATGTAGCCGTCTATAAGCTGTACTACAAAGTGCCTCAATGTATGGCTGGAGTTCCTCCCAGCGTGGGGACAAATCTGTCGTCTGCTAGCGGAGACTCATCTTACCTCCCATTCATATGTAGCCGTCTATAAGATGTGTACAAAGTGCCTCAATGTATGGCTGGCAGTCCTCCCAGAGTGGGGACAAATCTGTCGTCTGCTAGCGGAGACTCCATCTTACCTCCCATTCATATGTAGCCGTCTGTGAGCTGTATACAGAGTACCTCAATGTATGGCTGGCGGTCCTCCCAGAGTGAGGACAACTCTGTCGTCTGCTAGTGGAGACTCCATCTTACCTCCCAATCCTATGTAGCCGTCTATGAGCCGTATAGAGTGCCTCAACGTATGGCTGGCGCTCCTCCCAGAGTGGGGACAACTCTGCCGTCTGCTAGTGGGAGACTCCATCTTACCTCCCAATCCTATGTAGCCGTCTATGAGCCGTATACAAGTGCCTCAATGTATGGCTGGCGATCCTCCCAGAGTGGGGACAACTCTGTTGTCTGCTAGCGGAGACTCCATCTTACCTCCCAATCCTATGTTGCCGTCCATGAGCCGTATAGAGTGCCTCAACGTATGGCTGGCGCTCCTCCCAGAGTGGGGACAACTCTGTCGTCTGCTAGTGGAAACTCCATCTTACCTCCCAATCCTATGTAGCCGTCTATGAGCCGTATAAAGTGCCTCAATGTATGGCTGGCGGTCCTCCCAGAGTGGCCACAACTCTGTCGTCTGCTAGCGGAGACCCCATCGTACCTCCCATTTATTTGTTCCCTTTATGAGCCTTATACAGAGTGCCTCAATGTATAACTGGCGGTCCTCCCAGAGTGGGCACAACTCTGTCGTCTGCTAGCGGAGACTCCATCGTACCTCCCATTTATTTGTTGCCGTTTATGAGCCGTATACAGAGTGCCTCAATGTATAACTGGCGGTCCTCCCAGAGTGGGTACAACTCTGTCGTCAACTAGCGGAGACTCCATCGTACCTCCCATTTATTTGTTGCCGTTTATGAGCCGTATACAGAGTGCCTCAATGTATGGCTGGCGGTCCTCCCAGAGTGGGGATAACTCTGTCGTCTGCTAGCGGAGACTCCATCTTACCTCCCATTCATATGTAGCCGTCTATGAGCTGTATACAAAGTGCCTCAATGTATGACTGGCTGGCGGTCCTCCCAGAGTGGGGACAACTCTGTCGTCTGCTAGCGGAGACTCCATCTTACCTCCCATTCATATGTAGCCGTCTATGAGCTGTATACAAAGTGCCTCAATGTATGGCTGGCGGTCCTCCCAGAGTGGGGACAACTCTGTCGTCTGCTAGTGGAGACTCCATCTTACCTCCCAATCCTATGTAGCCGTCTATGAGCCGTATACAGAGTGCCTCAACGTATGGCTGGCGCTCCTCCCAGAGTGGGGACAACTCTGTCGTCTGCTAGTGGAGCTCCATCTTACCTCCCAATCCTATGTAGCCGTCTATGAGCCGTATACAGCGTGCCTCAATGTATGGCTGGCGGTCCTCCCAGAGTGGGGACAACTCTGTCGTCTGCTAGCGGAGACGCCATCTTGCCTCCCGCTCCTGTGTAGCCGTCTATGAGCCGTATACAGAGTGCCTCAATGGATGATGGCTGGCGGTCCTCCCAGAGTGGCGACAACTCTGTCGTCTGCTAGCGGAGACTCCGTCTTGCCTCCCATTCATATGAAGCCGTCTATGAGCTGTATACAGAGTGCCTCAATGTATGGCTGGAGGTCCTCCCAGCGTGGGGACAGATCTGTCGTCTGCTAGCGGAGACTCCATCTTACCTCCCATTCATATTGTCACGAATGACAAGTGATGAGGGCGGCGAATAACTGAATAAACTAAACGTATAATGGGGTGAACTTGTGCCCTAAAAATAAAAGGAAAAGAAAGATAACAACAATAGCGTCGCGGGCGTCAGAAGGCGGCGATAGCAGCAAGATCAAACGCTGAGGCGAAATCTGACTCGGCTTGCCAGGCGGAGCCCCTTTTGTACACGCGTGGGCTTCCGGAACATTCGGCGTAGAAGGTTCGGTCCGTAGAACATTCTAACCTCGAATTAGGCAAGGCGGCTCTCGAATTTACTAGAGCATCACATTACACCGTAAACAAAAATCTGTAGGCGCGGCCAGGAATCGAACTCTAGCTTTCTGCGTGGAAGGCACGCGCGATAACCGTTAGAGCCACGAGCGCGCTGTCTGCTTGGTCAGCTGCGCTCGCGGCAATATGTAGCAGTCTATGAGCCGTATACAGAATGTCTCAATGTATGACTGGATGGCGGTCCTCCCAGAGTGGGGACAACTCTGCCGTCTGCAAGCGGAGACTCCATCTTACCACCCAATTCTATGTAGCCGTCTATGAGCCGTATACAGAGTGCCTCAATGTATGACTGGATGGTGGTCCTCCCAGAGTGGGGACAACTCTGCCGTCTGCTAGCGGAGACTCCATCTTACCACCCAATCCTATGTAGCCGTCTACGAGCCGTATACAGGGTGTCTCAATGTATGACTGGATGGCGGTCCTCCCAGAGTGGGGACAACTCTGCCGTCTGCTAGCGGAGACTCCATCTTACCCCCCAATCCTATGTAGCCGTCTATGAGCCGTATACAGAGTGCCTCAATGTATGGCTGGCGGTCCTCCCCGAGTGGGGACATCTCTGTCGTCTGCTAGCGGAGCCGCCATCTTGCCTCCCGCTCATATGTAGCCGTCTATCAGCCGTATACAGAGTGCCTGAATGGATGGATGGATGGCGGTCCTCCCAGAGTGGGGACAACTCTGTCGTCTGCTAACGGAGCCTCCGTCTTGCCTCCCACTCATTTGTTGTCGTTTATGAGCCGTATATAGAGTGCCTCAATGTATTGCTGGCGGTCCCGCCAAGAGTGAAAACAACTCTGTCGTCCGCTAGCGGAGACGCATTCTTGCCTCCCGCTCATATGTAGCCGTCTATGAGCCGTATACAGAGTGTCTCACTGTATGACTGGATGGCGGTCCTCCCAGAGTGGGGACAACTCTGCCGTCTGCTAGCGGAGACTCCATCTTACCACCCAATTCTATGTAGCCGTCTATGAGCCGTATACAGAGTGCCTCGATGTATGACTGGATGATGGTCCTCCCAGAGTGGGGACAACTCTGCCGTCTGCTAGCGGAGACTCCATCTTACCACCCAATCCTATGTAGCCGTCTATGAGCCGTAAACAGGGTGTCTCAATGTATGACTGGATGGCGGTCCTCCCAGAGTGGGGACAACTCTGCCGTCTGCTAGCGGAGACTCCATCTTACCACCCAATCCTATGTAGCCGTCTATGAGCCGTATACAGAGTGCCTCAATGTATGACTGGATGGCGGTCCTCCCAGAGTGGGGACAACTCTGCCGTCTGCTAGCGGAGACTCCATCTTACCACCCAATTCTATGTAGCCGTCTATGAGCCGTATACAGAGTGCCTCGATGTATGACTGGATGATGGTCCTCCCAGAGTGGGGACAACTCTGTCGTCTGCTAGTGGAGACTCCATCTTACCTCCCATTCATATGTAGCCGTCTATGAGCCGTATACAAAGTGTCTCAGCGTATGGCTGGCGGTCCTCCCAGAGTGGGTACAACTCTGTTGTCTGCTAGCGGAGACTCCATCTTACCTCCCATTCATATGTAGCCGTCTATGAGCCGTATACAGAGTGCCTCAATGTATAACTGGCGGTCCTCCCAGAGTGGGGACAACTCTGTTGTCTGCTAGCGGAGACTCCATCTTACCTCCCATTCATATGTAGCTGTCTATGAGCCGTATACAAAGTGTCTCAGCGTATGGCTGGCGGTCCTCCCAAAGTGGGGACAACTCTGTCGTCTGCTAGCGGAGACTCCATCTTACCTCCCATTCATTTGTAGCCGTTTATCAGCCGTATACAGAGTGCCTCAATGTATAACTGACGGTCCTCCCAGAGTGGGGACAACTCTGTTGTCTGCTAGCGGAGACTCCATCTTACCTCGCATTTATTTGTAGCCGTTTATGAGCCGTATACAAAGTGTCTCAGCGTAAGGCTGGCGGTCCGCCCAGAGTGGGGACAACTCTGTTGTCTGCTAGCGGAGACTCCATCTTACCTCCCATTCATTTGTTGCCGTTTTTGAGCCGTATACAGAGTGCCTCAATGTATAACTGGCGGTGCTCCCAGAGTGGGGACAACTCTGTTGTCTGCTAGCGGAGACTCCATCGTACCTCCCATTCATATGTAGCCGTCTATGAGCCGTATACAGAGTGCCTCAACGTATGGCTGGCGGTCCTCCCAGAGTGGGCGACAACTCTGTCGTCTGCTAGCGGAGACTCCATCTTACCTCCCATTTATTTGTTGCCGTTTATGAGCCGTATACAGAGTGCCTCAATGTATAACTGGCGGTCCTCCCAGAGTGGCGACAACTCTGTCGTCTGCTAGCGGAGACTCCATCGTACCTCCCATTTATTTGTTGCCGTTTATGAGCCGTATACAAAGTGCCTCAATGTATAACTGGCGGTCCTCCCAGAGTGGCCACAACTCTGTCGTCTGCTAGCGGAGACTCCATCGTACCTCCCATTTATTTGTTGCCGTTTATGAGCCGTATACAGAGTGCCTCAATGTATAACTGGCGGTCCTCCCAGAGTGGCCACAACTCTGTCGTCTGCTAGCGGAGACTCCATCGTACCTCCCATTTATTTGTTGCCGTTTATGAGCCGTATACAGAGTGCCTCAATGTATAACTGGCGGTCCTCCCAGAGTGGCCACAACTCTGTCGTCTGCTAGCGGAGACTCCATCGTACCTCCCATTTATTTGTTGCCGTTTATGAGCCGTATACAGAGTGCCTCAATGTATAACTGGCGGTCCTCCCAGAGTGGCCACAACTCTGTCGTCTGCTAGCGGAGACTCCATCGTACCTCCCATTTATTTGTTGCCGTTTATGAGCCGTATACAGAGTGCCTCAATGTATAACTGGCGGTCCTCCCAGAGTGGCCACAACTCTGTCGTCTGCTAGCGGAGACTCCATCGTACCTCCCATTTATTTGTTGCCGTTTATGAGCCGTATACAGAGTGCCTCAATGTATAACTGGCGGTCCTCCCAGAGTGGCCACAACTCTGTCGTCTGCTAGCGGAGACTCCATCGTACCTCCCATTTATTTGTTGCCGTTTATGAGCCGTATACAGAGTGCCTCAATGTATAACTGGCGGTCCTCCCAGAGTGGCCACAACTCTGTCGTCTGCTAGCGGAGACTCCATCGTACCTCCCATTTATTTGTTGCCGTTTATGAGCCGTATACAGAGTGCCTCAATGTATAACTGGCGGTCCTCCCAGAGTGGCCACAACTCTGTCGTCTGCTAGCGGAGACTCCATCGTACCTCCCATTTATTTGTTGCCGTTTATGAGCCGTATACAGAGTGCCTCAATGTATAACTGGCGGTCCTCCCAGAGTGGCCACAACTCTGTCGTCTGCTAGCGGAGACTCCATCGTACCTCCCATTTATTTGTTGCCGTTTATGAGCCGTATACAGAGTGCCTCAATGTATAACTGGCGGTCCTCCCAGAGTGGCCACAACTCTGTCGTCTGCTAGCGGAGACTCCATCGTACCTCCCATTTATTTGTTGCCGTTTATGAGCCGTATACAGAGTGCCTCAATGTATAACTGGCGGTCCTCCCAGAGTGGCCACAACTCTGTCGTCTGCTAGCGGAGACTCCATCGTACCTCCCATTTATTTGTTGCCGTTTATGAGCCGTATACAGAGTGCCTCAATGTATAACTGGCGGTCCTCCCAGAGTGGCCACAACTCTGTCGTCTGCTAGCGGAGACTCCATCGTACCTCCCATTTATTTGTTGCCGTTTATGAGCCGTATACAGAGTGCCTCAATGTATAACTGGCGGTCCTCCCAGAGTGGCCACAACTCTGTCGTCTGCTAGCGGAGACTCCATCGTACCTCCCATTTATTTGTTGCCGTTTATGAGCCGTATACAGAGTGCCTCAATGTATAACTGGCGGTCCTCCCAGAGTGGCCACAACTCTGTCGTCTGCTAGCGGAGACTCCATCGTACCTCCCATTTATTTGTTGCCGTTTATGAGCCGTATACAGAGTGCCTCAATGTATAACTGGCGGTCCTCCCAGAGTGGCCACAACTCTGTCGTCTGCTAGCGGAGACTCCATCGTACCTCCCATTTATTTGTTGCCGTTTATGAGCCGTATACAGAGTGCCTCAATGTATAACTGGCGGTCCTCCCAGAGTGGCCACAACTCTGTCGTCTGCTAGCGGAGACTCCATCGTACCTCCCATTTATTTGTTGCCGTTTATGAGCCGTATACAGAGTGCCTCAATGTATCAACTGGCGGTCCTCCCAGAGTGGCCACAACTCTGTCGTCTGCTAGCGGAGACTCCATCGTACCTCCCATTTATTTGTTGCCGTTTATGAGCCGTATACAGAGTGCCTCAATGTATAACTGGCGGTCCTCCCAGAGTGGCCACAACTCTGTCGTCTGCTAGCGGAGACTCCATCGTACCTCCCATTTATTTGTTGCCGTTTATGAGCCGTATACAGAGTGCCTCAATGTATAACTGGCGGTCCTCCCAGAGTGGCCACAACTCTGTCGTCTGCTAGCGGAGACTCCATCGTACCTCCCATTTATTTGTTGCCGTTTATGAGCCGTATACAGAGTGCCTCAATGTATAACTGGCGGTCCTCCCAGAGTGGCCACAACTCTGTCGTCTGCTAGCGGAGACTCCATCGTACCTCCCATTTATTTGTTGCCGTTTATGAGCCGTATACAGAGTGCCTCAATGTATAACTGGCGGTCCTCCCAGAGTGGCCACAACTCTGTCGTCTGCTAGCGGAGACTCCATCGTACCTCCCATTTATTTGTTGCCGTTTATGAGCCGTATACAGAGTGCCTCAATGTATAACTGGCGGTCCTCCCAGAGTGGCCACAACTCTGTCGTCTGCTAGCGGAGACTCCATCGTACCTCCCATTTATTTGTTGCCGTTTATGAGCCGTATACAGAGTGCCTCAATGTATAACTGGCGGTCCTCCCAGAGTGGCCACAACTCTGTCGTCTGCTAGCGGAGACTCCATCGTACCTCCCATTTATTTGTTGCCGTTTATGAGCCGTATACAGAGTGCCTCAATGTATAACTGGCGGTCCTCCCAGAGTGGCCACAACTCTGTCGTCTGCTAGCGGAGACTCCATCGTACCTCCCATTTATTTGTTGCCGTTTATGAGCCGTATACAGAGTGCCTCAATGTATAACTGGCGGTCCTCCCAGAGTGGCCACAACTCTGTCGTCTGCTAGCGGAGACTCCATCGTACCTCCCATTTATTTGTTGCCGTTTATGAGCCGTATACAGAGTGCCTCAATGTATAACTGGCGGTCCTCCCAGAGTGGCCACAACTCTGTCGTCTGCTAGCGGAGACTCCATCGTACCTCCCATTTATTTGTTGCCGTTTATGAGCCGTATACAGAGTGCCTCAATGTATAACTGGCGGTCCTCCCAGAGTGGCCACAACTCTGTCGTCTGCTAGCGGAGACTCCATCGTACCTCCCATTTATTTGTTGCCGTTTATGAGCCGTATACAGAGTGCCTCAATGTATAACTGGCGGTCCTCCCAGAGTGGCCACAACTCTGTCGTCTGCTAGCGGAGACTCCATCGTACCTCCCATTTATTTGTTGCCGTTTATGAGCCGTATACAGAGTGCCTCAATGTATAACTGGCGGTCCTCCCAGAGTGGCCACAACTCTGTCGTCTGCTAGCGGAGACTCCATCGTACCTCCCATTTATTTGTTGCCGTTTATGAGCCGTATACAGAGTGCCTCAATGTATAACTGGCGGTCCTCCCAGAGTGGCCACAACTCTGTCGTCTGCTAGCGGAGACTCCATCGTACCTCCCATTTATTTGTTGCCGTTTATGAGCCGTATACAGAGTGCCTCAATGTATAACTGGCGGTCCTCCCAGAGTGGCCACAACTCTGTCGTCTGCTAGCGGAGACTCCATCGTACCTCCCATTTATTTGTTGCCGTTTATGAGCCGTATACAGAGTGCCTCAATGTATAACTGGCGGTCCTCCCAGAGTGGCCACAACTCTGTCGTCTGCTAGCGGAGACTCCATCGTACCTCCCATTTATTTGTTGCCGTTTATGAGCCGTATACAGAGTGCCTCAATGTATAACTGGCGGTCCTCCCAGAGTGGCCACAACTCTGTCGTCTGCTAGCGGAGACTCCATCGTACCTCCCATTTATTTGTTGCCGTTTATGAGCCGTATACAGAGTGCCTCAATGTATAACTGGCGGTCCTCCCAGAGTGGCCACAACTCTGTCGTCTGCTAGCGGAGACTCCATCGTACCTCCCATTTATTTGTTGCCGTTTATGAGCCGTATACAGAGTGCCTCAATGTATAACTGGCGGTCCTCCCAGAGTGGCCACAACTCTGTCGTCTGCTAGCGGAGACTCCATCGTACCTCCCATTTATTTGTTGCCGTTTATGAGCCGTATACAGAGTGCCTCAATGTATAACTGGCGGTCCTCCCAGAGTGGCCACAACTCTGTCGTCTGCTAGCGGAGACTCCATCGTACCTCCCATTTATTTGTTGCCGTTTATGAGCCGTATACAGAGTGCCTCAATGTATAACTGGCGGTCCTCCCAGAGTGGCCACAACTCTGTCGTCTGCTAGCGGAGACTCCATCGTACCTCCCATTTATTTGTTGCCGTTTATGAGCCGTATACAGAGTGCCTCAATGTATAACTGGCGGTCCTCCCAGAGTGGCCACAACTCTGTCGTCTGCTAGCGGAGACTCCATCGTACCTCCCATTTATTTGTTGCCGTTTATGAGCCGTATACAGAGTGCCTCAATGTATAACTGGCGGTCCTCCCAGAGTGGCCACAACTCTGTCGTCTGCTAGCGGAGACTCCATCGTACCTCCCATTTATTTGTTGCCGTTTATGAGCCGTATACAGAGTGCCTCAATGTATAACTGGCGGTCCTCCCAGAGTGGCCACAACTCTGTCGTCTGCTAGCGGAGACTCCATCGTACCTCCCATTTATTTGTTGCCGTTTATGAGCCGTATACAGAGTGCCTCAATGTATAACTGGCGGTCCTCCCAGAGTGGCCACAACTCTGTCGTCTGCTAGCGGAGACTCCATCGTACCTCCCATTTATTTGTTGCCGTTTATGAGCCGTATACAGAGTGCCTCAATGTATAACTGGCGGTCCTCCCAGAGTGGCCACAACTCTGTCGTCTGCTAGCGGAGACTCCATCGTACCTCCCATTTATTTGTTGCCGTTTATGAGCCGTATACAGAGTGCCTCAATGTATAACTGGCGGTCCTCCCAGAGTGGCCACAACTCTGTCGTCTGCTAGCGGAGACTCCATCGTACCTCCCATTTATTTGTTGCCGTTTATGAGCCGTATACAGAGTGCCTCAATGTATAACTGGCGGTCCTCCCAGAGTGGCCACAACTCTGTCGTCTGCTAGCGGAGACTCCATCGTACCTCCCATTTATTTGTTGCCGTTTATGAGCCGTATACAGAGTGCCTCAATGTATAACTGGCGGTCCTCCCAGAGTGGCCACAACTCTGTCGTCTGCTAGCGGAGACTCCATCGTACCTCCCATTTATTTGTTGCCGTTTATGAGCCGTATACAGAGTGCCTCAATGTATAACTGGCGGTCCTCCCAGAGTGGCCACAACTCTGTCGTCTGCTAGCGGAGACTCCATCGTACCTCCCATTTATTTGTTGCCGTTTATGAGCCGTATACAGAGTGCCTCAATGTATAACTGGCGGTCCTCCCAGAGTGGCCACAACTCTGTCGTCTGCTAGCGGAGACTCCATCGTACCTCCCATTTATTTGTTGCCGTTTATGAGCCGTATACAGAGTGCCTCAATGTATAACTGGCGGTCCTCCCAGAGTGGCCACAACTCTGTCGTCTGCTAGCGGAGACTCCATCGTACCTCCCATTTATTTGTTGCCGTTTATGAGCCGTATACAGAGTGCCTCAATGTATAACTGGCGGTCCTCCCAGAGTGGCCACAACTCTGTCGTCTGCTAGCGGAGACTCCATCGTACCTCCCATTTATTTGTTGCCGTTTATGAGCCGTATACAGAGTGCCTCAATGTATAACTGGCGGTCCTCCCAGAGTGGCCACAACTCTGTCGTCTGCTAGCGGAGACTCCATCGTACCTCCCATTTATTTGTTGCCGTTTATGAGCCGTATACAGAGTGCCTCAATGTATAACTGGCGGTCCTCCCAGAGTGGCCACAACTCTGTCGTCTGCTAGCGGAGACTCCATCGTACCTCCCATTTATTTGTTGCCGTTTATGAGCCGTATACAGAGTGCCTCAATGTATAACTGGCGGTCCTCCCAGAGTGGCCACAACTCTGTCGTCTGCTAGCGGAGACTCCATCGTACCTCCCATTTATTTGTTGCCGTTTATGAGCCGTATACAGAGTGCCTCAATGTATAACTGGCGGTCCTCCCAGAGTGGCCACAACTCTGTCGTCTGCTAGCGGAGACTCCATCGTACCTCCCATTTATTTGTTGCCGTTTATGAGCCGTATACAGAGTGCCTCAATGTATAACTGGCGGTCCTCCCAGAGTGGCCACAACTCTGTCGTCTGCTAGCGGAGACTCCATCGTACCTCCCATTTATTTGTTGCCGTTTATGAGCCGTATACAGAGTGCCTCAATGTATAACTGGCGGTCCTCCCAGAGTGGCCACAACTCTGTCGTCTGCTAGCGGAGACTCCATCGTACCTCCCATTTATTTGTTGCCGTTTATGAGCCGTATACAGAGTGCCTCAATGTATAACTGGCGGTCCTCCCAGAGTGGCCACAACTCTGTCGTCTGCTAGCGGAGACTCCATCGTACCTCCCATTTATTTGTTGCCGTTTATGAGCCGTATACAGAGTGCCTCAATGTATAACTGGCGGTCCTCCCAGAGTGGCCACAACTCTGTCGTCTGCTAGCGGAGACTCCATCGTACCTCCCATTTATTTGTTGCCGTTTATGAGCCGTATACAGAGTGCCTCAATGTATAACTGGCGGTCCTCCCAGAGTGGCCACAACTCTGTCGTCTGCTAGCGGAGACTCCATCGTACCTCCCATTTATTTGTTGCCGTTTATGAGCCGTATACAGAGTGCCTCAATGTAAAACTGGCGGTCCTCCCAGAGTGGCCACAACTCTGTCGTCTGCTAGCGGAGACTCCATCGTACCTCCCATTTATTTGTTGCCGTTTATGAGCCGTATACAGAGTGCCTCAATGTATAACTGGCGGTCCTCCCAGAGTGGGCACAACTCTGTCGTCTGCTAGCGGAGACTCCATCGTACCTCCCATTTATTTGTTGCCGTTTATGAGCCGTATACAGAGTGCCTCAATGTATAACTGGCGGTCCTCCCAGAGTGGGCACAACTCTGTCGTCTGCTAGCGGAGACTCCATCGTACCTCCCATTTATTTGTTGCCGTTTATGAGCCGTATACAGAGTGCCTCAATGTATAACTGGCGGTCCTCCCAGAGTGGCCACAACTCTCTCGTCTGCTAGCGGTGACTCCATCGTACCTCCCATTTATTTGTTGCCGTTTATGAGCCTTATACAGAGTGCCTCAATGTATAACTGACGGTCCTCCCAGAGTGGCCACAACTCTGTCGTCTGCTAGCGGAGACTCCATCGTACCTCCCATTTATTTGTTGCCGTTTATGAGCCGTATACAGAGTGCCTCAATGTATAACTGGCGGTCCTCCCAGAGTGGCCACAACTCTGTCGTCTGCTAGCGGTGACTCCATCTTACCTCCCATTCATTTGTAGCCGTTTATGAGCCGTATACAGAGTGCCTCAATGTATGACTGGCGGTCCTCCCAGAGTGGGGACAACCCTGTCGTCGCCTAGAGAGCCACCATATTGCTCCCCACTCAAATGTAGCCGTTTATGAGCTGTTTACGCATCTATTGAGCATTACCACCTGTGAAATGAAGCGGAATATTTTTTAGAATATGTACCGTGCACGCGTTCCGTCAAGTATCATCGTTTGTTTTTGATGCGGCGTCTGATGGTAATGTGGTAACATCGTACAGATGACCGCATTTGCGATGCGAATTCCTTGCGCTACCGAGTCGAGGAAGCCTAATAATTTCTTGCGACCTCAACGAGTATACTTAATTCGGCATTTTCACGGGCACAAGCCAATTCACCGGTGTCAGGTGTACTGTCGCGACCGGTTATAACAAAGTCAACGGGAATCAGAAATCACTTCGCTATATCCGCTATTTCGTTATAACCGACTTCGGTTATAACAAAGTGCAAAAGGGAATGGGAAATCGAGATCGCTCCGCTGTAGCCGCTATTTCGTTATAACTTATAACCGACTTCGGTTATAACAAAGTACAAAAGGGAATATGAAATCAGGATCGCTTCGCTGTATCCGCTATTTCGTTATAGCCGACTTCGGTTATAACGAAGTGCAAAAAGGAATGGAAAATCGGGATCGCTTCGCTATATCCGCTATTTCCTTATAGTTATAACGAAGTGAAAAAGGGAATGGGAAATCGTAATCGCTTCGCTGTAGCCGCTATTTCGTTATAACCGACTTCGGTTATAACGAAGTGCAAAAGGAATGGGAAATTGTGATCGCTTCGCTGTAGCCGCTATTTCGTTATAACTGACTTCGGTTATAACGAAGTGCAAAAGGGAATGGGAAATGGTGATCGCTTCGCTGTCGCCGCTATTTCGTTATAGCCGACTTCGGTTATAACAAAGTGCAAAAGGGAATGGGAAATCGTGATCGCTTCGCTATAGCCGCGCTATTTCGTTATAACCGACTTCGGTTATAACGAAGTGCAAAAGGGAATGAGAAATCGTGATCGCTTCGCTGCAGCCGCTATTTCGTTATAACCAACTTCGGTTATAACGAAGTGCAAAAAGGAATGGGAAATCGTGATCGCTTCGCTGCAGCCGCTATTTAGTTATAACCGACTTCGTTTATAACGAAGTGCAAAAGGGAATGGGAAATCGTGATCGCTTCGCTGTAGCCGCTATTTCGTTATAACCGACATCGGTTATAACGAAGTGCAAAAGGGAATAGGAAATCGTGATCGCTTCGCTGTAGCCGCTATTTCGTTATAACCGACTTCGAAGTGCAAAAGGGAATGGGAAATCGTGATTGCTTCGCTGTAGCCGCTATTTCGTTATAACCGTCTTTGGTTATAACGAAGTGCAAAAGGGAATGGAAAATTGATCGCTTCGCTGTAGCCGCTATTTAGTTATAACCGACTTCGGTATAACCGGTCTCGACACACACGAGATGAACACATCGCAGGAGGCAAAATGGCGACCACGGCCGAAAAGACGGAACTTGCCCTTTGCGTCTAATCACTAATCGTTCCAACCAGTGCTCGGCGTTGTGATCTCCTCTACCCCAGTTTGTGCCCGCATATTTCCCCCTCTCTTCCTATTGTTTCTCATTCCTTCGTAAACAACTCCTTCGTACAGAAGAACTGCGCTGTGCCGATAGGACCGCAGCCGAGGAAACCAGCAAATTCCTGGAAGAACAGTGCCGCTGCTACCGGCCCTGCTTGTGAGCGAGGCTCTTTTTTTTTTTTGTACCCTCATTGCCACTATCATCGTGAACAGTACACGGGATTCGATTGAGAAATTGAAACACGGATTTGTTGAACCGCATAAATAAATTATATTTGCGGAAAGCTGAAACACCGTCAGAGTGTTACACTAGCGATGGGGACTAAGGACGAAATTTTAGAACATGACGTTACCTGCATCAAAATATAAAAGAGAAAGTCCAGTGATGTGATTGCTGCGCCAAAGCCCCCACCCCTCCCCCTCCCCTCCCCTCCTTTACTCTCCCTTCCCCACACGTCCGAATCGTTACGGTACGCCTCTGCAAACTTTCAGAACTTTCGATTATCGCTGCAAATAACGTGCTATTCGGTTTGATCTCTCTGTCAAACACTGACAGTACTCGGAATTTCCGCAATATCAAGTCATGTTCTTCAGACCGCTCTGGCGGGTAAGTTAGCTTTGTTGAGTGCGCTTGTCCCCGCTCAGTAGTGTACTGCAGTGAAACAACCGTGAAACAAGGATCTCGGTTTTGCTCATCTTGCTTCGCCCCAGTGCGCCTGCCTGCTAAGAGGAAAGCACTCCCCCAGAGCGGAAATATTAAAGAAAAAAATAGAAAAAAAAATGAGAGAACTTGGTGAGTGCTACTGTAATGACTCTACTTTTCAGTAAACATTTCTGAATAAAACTACTGCTATTATTTCTGATAGAATGCAATGTTCTGGCGATATCCTTTCCAAATTCCATAGTTAGCAAGGGTACTTGCAAAAAAGTCTGAATGGACTGATCTATAGGTTTATTCTTAATTTGAAATATCTTGTCTAGCTGCCACCTTTATATAGGTATCACGTGTTCGAGGTACAGTAAAAACTAAATTAGATGAAGCAGTGGAAGAAGGCTTGGGAGTAAGCTTAACCAGTTTGGCTGGTTTTTAGGCAGTATATTTATCGTTCACGGGTCGATTTCTGTTATCATGCAGTTTTACTTATAAAACGTCATTTATATTCATACTCCAAAGACAAAGGTTTTTTTTTTTCTGAGTTAATAAGTTCAATTTTATGATATCCTTTAGAACCCTAATAAAACATCAATTTGAGTGCTCAAGATTATTTATTCTAACATTATTTCAGAGGAGTATACTATTTGGTTTACATTTTATTTCATACCTACAATAAGTATTCACCACAGTCTATTTGTTTTTCATCAACCTGCATCCTGTTGCCACGGACATATAGTGCTTCTGCGTGCAACCAAACAGCTATTTTTGAGTTTGAGGGAATCAAACCTGTCGTTCAGCTGACGCTAACAAAGTGTTGCACAGAAGCGAGAAGGTAGAGCATATATGTATTTTCGTTAAATAAGCCAAAACCGGATTCTTAACATATACTATTCGCTGTGGTACAAATTAAAATGAAGCGTGGTCATGTGCTGCAAGAGTACCTTTTGCTGCTCCAGAATGTAGTTTTGGCTGCTCCAAAATGGCTCGGTCCAATCACATCATCACTGAAGTCGAAATTTCTCTATTTCTTCACCTAACCACAATTTCGTTAAAACAAGATATGGCATCTTGGGCGCCTGTAACATCTATATGAAAAAAAAAAAAAAACTTGTCAGCAAGAAAGAAAACAATGCATGTCAATCACAACTGGTGTCCGCGTGTTCCTCAACAACATAGTGTTGGTGTTCACCTGTCTCTTGTCTTTCTTTTCCTTATTCCTGCAGCGACGTCAACTACAAGCGCGACGTGACGGTGACGGACATTAGGCAGGCAAGTGCGCGCAAACCGCCTCTCCCACTGCAAAACGTCGGCACACTTTGCCCGGTGGAGATGTACGGTTCAAGCTCTGCGTCGTGCTTATGGCAGAAGCTGTCATCTGTGGGAACCCTGCACGAACCCTGCTTCCTCGTGTTGCTGTTGGTCACACGGGGAAATGCGAGAGTGTTCGCAACGGAGCGGATCTGTTGGTTTCGTCATAGCGCGTACGACCAATGGCGTGGCGTGGCGCCGCGCGAAGGGAGGGGGGGGAGAGGTGCGCTAACACTGCCCTCTCTCTCCCCTCTCCCTCCACTGCGTTAGGAACGAGAACTGCGCAGTAGGAACCGCGTCTTAGCGATATCGCTCTCTCATTGCACTGGGCGTGCCAGTCGTATTTTCGTTTCTAAGCTCCGCTTCAATTAATCTCGTCGCGAGGTTATCGAAACTCGATGGTGCACATCGTGTACATTTATAAATTCGACCTACAAAAAACAAACAAAAAAACGGGAGATTGTTAAGATGGAGGCCTGTACGGGTTTGGTCATGCGTATCTGTTAGAGTGCGCAGCGCAACGCAGAAGCACGAAACACAAACACCCAAACACCTCTTCACACAGTCTATGCACATCGCAAAATTTCCAGGCGCCGGAATAAAATAAATTACAGCGTTAACCCAAAAAGAAAGAGTTCAAAATTTGTGGGAAAATGCTCTTTCTTTTTTTCTTAACAGGACGACGAGAACGAGTCTACAAAGCGGAGTGGGTGAGTGTTTCCTTTCTTCTTCTTCTTTTTTTTGTGTGTGTGTGTTTTGTTTGGTAGTAATTTGGCCCGGAACTCGGCTGTAAACCTAATAAAATCATAAATAAAGTAGATAAATAAAAAAACCGGTTCTTTGTTTTCCGCGGTGCTTTGCTGCAGACCATACATTTAAATGCGATAGTATTGCTCGTCTTCTACAGAGGCACTGCTAGTCTTACGCTAACTATAAGCACGACATGTCCGCCATTTTTATTCAATATAAACGAATATAAACGTCGCTTCTCTTCAGCAGTCCGCTCCTTCTTCTTGCGAGGCATTATTATTAATAATAATAATAGATGCTATTAATATTAAGGATACTAATAACAAAGTAATAGTAATAATAGTTATAATAATAATTTTCATAATAATAATGATTCTAATCCTTTATTTCCTCTCCAGAGAGCGGAGTATTCTAACGCCGTATTCAGTAAGCGCGATCGTCTCGCAACTGACGCATATGTTAGATAAGGAAAGAAGGGCGCATAAGTAACTATCGCCTAGCGAATCACCCTCTTGGCACAATGGCTGAGAGTTGGGCTCAAAATCACGGAGTCCTGAATTCGATTCTCGAGGGACGTTCGAAATTTTATTTCTTCTCATTTTATCCACTTACCACTCTCTCGCGCAAGCGCGCGCATTTCGTCTTACATATGAGTATTTTCCGGGGGAGGCTGTCTAGACCAATACCATACCGCATTTATAACATTTGGGTAATCAGTTTGCACTCCACTTTGAAAATGATTTTCAGACAAGAGAGCGAATATATTTCACGTTCAATTTATCAATTATAGCAAATACACCGGCCTCTATTGTCGATGGAGTTCGTCCGAAAATGAGAATTTGGGGTAGCACAAGATTAAACTGCTATACTGCATAGTTTTAAATCTCATCCAATACGGTGTCACACGAATCGAAGACGATCTAAACTGGCATCCTCTATCAATCTAACTAACGAACACCACTTTTTGTACACTTTCTACTATGGCTAATTCACCCATTTAAAAGTTAAAACTGCACCGTCTCGACCCACGTCATAAACGCCCAATTGCTGTCTTTGTAGCTGTCAACTGTTTCCCGTTAAAACACGTGTTCTTATAGACCAATTCACTCGGTAAATGACGACGTTTCCAACAGGCCTCTGGCTCGTCTGGTGGTCTACTTCAATACCCTGGCCTACGAGCACATCAGATCGGTACCCAAGTATGACGTAAGCATACGTGGTCTCTCACTACTTCCGCACGTGCCATCTGTCGCTTTTAAGAAATAAAATGTGCAATCCATAGTATAAGCGCCAGGATCATATAAGCATACCTCTTGAAAGAAAAACAGTGGCAGAACAAAAGCCTGCCCCTTGAAAGAAGAACTACAACCAGAGTGACTACTATCGAAGTGTCACCAGTAACTTCCGCCGTTACCCCATGGCTCGATTTCAAGGGTCTTCGTCGGTCTGTGCAGACTTAGTTTAGAATCAAGTTTTCCAACTGAAAAGTCTGCTGATCCCGTGCAAATCTCGATTAAGAATTCAAATTACATTATCTCGGTATTGCAACATTGTTACGGCCAACCACAAATATGGTCGAATCGGATGATTTTTGGTGAAGACATTTCGGTTTCATTTATTATAAAGACCGCCGTTCAATGTACCGAACTAGCAGCGTTAATTAATGTGTTGGCCGGAAATGTGAGAGGACGTTAACCTAATAAAGTACGTCGCTGAAATAGTTGGTGCATTTCAAAACAAATAAAATAGCACGCTAGGACGACATGCACGTAAGACACAGTGCGTGTCCTGTTTTACTTTTATTTGCGCTATTTTATTCACGTTTAAGAACTGTTCACGCCAACTGTCGGGCACGAAGTTAACAGTGCCGACTTGTTCGTCGCAGGGCACCCGCGTCCTGAGCAACATCGGCGGCATCAACGGCATGTACCTGGGCCTGTCCTTCTTCGTCCTCTTCCAAGTCCTGGACATGGTCGTGATGGGTGCCCTCAAACTCCGCGCAATGTGGCAGCGGGACCACAAGCGGCCACGTGCACGAGAGTAGCACTCGCGGCTGTCGCCCTTGAGCATATCCTCCTGTATTCTACAAAGCCTGTCAAATCGCGAAAGAACATGGCCGCTGTAAATCAAAAAGGAGATCATTGAAGAGGGCGCGCGCAGGGGCTATCAGGCGCCAAACAATGCCCCAGAGGGAAAATCGGAAAACACAAACGCTCTTTTTTTCTTTCTTCTTTAGAAAGGAAAACATTTCGCGTCGACCCTCTTTTATTTCTGCCCTCTCCCATTTCTTCACGAGCCGGTAGCCTCCTTTCTTTTTTCTCCGTTGCGGTTTGTAGTGCTTTCACGGAGAGGCCACCGCGCGTATTGTTGGCGCTGGCTGGAGGGTTACCCCAGAAGTGGCATTGTGCTACCATATTGATAACCGGTCGGCGCTGCTCCTCGCATTTTCGAGGCAACCGCGCGCTCAATGGCTCCGTCGTGGAATTGACGGAACTTCTAGAATAAAGGAGGCTATGCCTTGAGTTGCCAAGCGAGCGCCAGCCAAGAACGGTCACCCAGAGACGTTCTGTGCAGCGCTGTACGAGCGCGTGACGTTTTCAAGAAAACGCATTTCATACCAGCGCGGTCAGTGCGAGGAGAAAATCTGAGAGGAGCGTGACGTCATCGAAGGGAACTTTCGGCTTCTCCCTTGCACTTCCGCGCTTTCCATGAGCATTGGACAACGCTCATCGAAAGCGTACCGCCTTTAAAAACACTCCTTTTCACTTTTCACCCGCCCTCTCCATTTCTACTTAGGTCGGCACTGAAACTGTAGCGGTTGTCGTGGAGCGACAATAAAGGTGCACGCTGCCATCTGAAAAAATGTCTTCTAAGAGACACTTCAACAGGAAGGTCAGAAACAAAACTGCATGGAAAGCAAGTAATGTGAAGCAGGAAGAATTAAAAATGTTTCCTTTTTTGTGTGTCTAAGGCGCGTGTTTAGGTCAGTTGTGGCTGGGCCGATGTACAGCGTGTCCCCACCAAAACATGTCGTGTTTTTTTTTTTTTTCATCGCAAAAATAAAATGCATTGCCGAACGCTCATTTTCCGCCCAGGTGTAGCGTTAGAGGTGTAGACCATACGATAAAGTTTCAGCACTAACCCTTATCTTATTCAAAAGTTGCAAGTGATTTTCTGAAGATTTTAAAGGGAAAATGGGGCCAAATTTTGCCAGTTTTCGGTAACTGGCGCCATAGCGTTCCACGTATTCGAGAGCTCTGTCGACCGTCATTTTCCCATTGAACATTTTAGAAAAAAAACAAAAAAAAACATGACTTTTGAACAAAATAACGGCTATAGTGGTAAAAACTTATTTTGAAATAATAATAAAAAAAAACTACATTGTTTTTTGCTCGTTTTGTTTTTTTTGGGGGGGAGGAAAAAGTGCACCTCGTACAGCAAACTGAAAGCATATTTGGTCCCCTTAAATGTCGATGCGCTGGTCGCATCCATGTAAACATGGTTGCACCCAGAGGTGGCTCGTGCGTTGCCAATCCTGCTGCGCCTGTCTACGAGAGGTAAATTTTGTGTTACTAACGGCAAAAAAAAACACAAAGGAACATTGCCAAAATGTGCTTTACGGGATAGGCCCACGCCCCTACAGTCCCAGCAAGTTCAACATTTTTGTCACAATGCCCCGCGATTTGCCCATATCGTCAATGATTTGCACATGATGAAGGTCCCCGCCCGCTGGGTACTGCGATTGATCACGCCCACGCAAAAACAGCGTCGAAAGGAATCTGCAACGAATATGTTGCAGCTCTGTCAAGCCGACTCTGATTATACTTCTTCGATCACCTTATCACCATATGGATGAGTGTTCGGTGTATACATTGCGACCCCAAGACGAATGAACAATGCAAACAGTAAAAGGACGATGACTCAACACCGCTAAAAAAAAAAGGATGAAGGCTGTCATCAGGGAAGGTAATGACCTGTCGCGGTTTCAGTAATGTTCTCACGGTCTTTTATTGGCTTTTCGGTGTCAACCTGAGGATGTGAATGTCGTGGCTCGTGAACTCCGGATGGTGCTCCTCTTCAGCAACGTCTGCCACCAGGAAGTTTGCCATGGCACGCCTGTGAACCGAACAGGGCCATCAAATGCAGAAAGAAACATTCATAGCTAATGGCAGCCGTGTTGTATACGTTAAATGATCTAGCTTCACAAACGTTTAGGCATACTCTGACTTTACAGACGCCGGGCGCCTACGTTCACGGCGCTCTCTTCTTCAGAAGGTTTAACGGGTACCATGTGTACACTTGATAGTTCCTACATTAAAGCGATACTACCGCAAATCAGACTGATAAACCTGGCGATCCTCCAGAGCCTTCCATTCTCTCGAGCCCCTCTTTCTCAGTGCGCACAGGTGGTCGAGCTCCTCCTCGCCTACCTCACTCCTCCTCGCCTACCCCACTGGTCACATGACCTCCCCGTTAACCAATCAGCGTCGAGCACCACTCCCACACTCCCACCCGTCAACTAATCAGTACCGGGACCGCTCGCGGCCACGTTTTAGAGCGCAGCTCTAAGGCCCCCGTTTCCGGCTTGAGCGGCGTCGCCGTCGCCGTCGGCGTAACCGCGCGTTGCATGATGGGTAAATTTCCCCGCTAAATTTAGCGGAAAAAATTCCCCGCTAGATCTAGCGGAAAAATTTCCTCGCCAAATTTAGCGGAAAAATTCCCCGCTAAATCTAGCGGAAAATTTCCCTTAAAATTTAGCGGAAAATGTTCCCCGCCAAATTTAGCAGAAAAGATTCCCCGCTAAATCTAGCGGAAAAATTTTCCCGCTAAATTTAGCGGGAAATATTTCCGCTAAATTTAGCGGAAAATTTTCCCTGAATGGTAGGCGAGCAGGAGACTAGGAGGGGCATAGCCCCTCTCCGTACCTTCCCCTCCTCCTCCTCAAGAGCTGCGCTCTAATTCGGCGTTACAGAAAGTTGTAAACGGCTTTCATTTTTTTTTTATCTGGGCTTCACAAAATGCCAAAGAACGTTGCACGTTAGAAACGCGAGTATGTTCGCCACTCAGTAGGCCAACATAGTTAACACCGGAACCGTCGTCGTCGATCCTGCATGGACCACTGATCTCCAGCCTGATCAGCTGTAAAATGTTTTACCAGAAAGCAGTGTTTGCTACTGCTTATAGACTTCGTCCTTCTCGAATGATTAAAACCGCAACAAGACGACGGACACAGAAGAAGACACGGACACAGCGCTGTGTCTGTGTCTTCTTCTGTGTCCTTCGTCTTGTTGCGCTTTTGAATCATAATGAATCACCGACTTGCCCAACTTTCTACCCTCGTCCTTCTCGAGCACACAGTCGGGAGGCTCTGATGATTTCCACGTAAACTTTAGTTGATACCGTATCCGCAGGGGACGCTAAAAGCAATCGAAGCTATTCTAATGTTGTGTGAGCGCCACGTGACCTTCGAGAAGGACGCAGAGGCGCGCGGCGGGGCGCATAGACACGTAATAATTGTTTGCAACGCTAGATTGGGGGATGGCTCGTAACGAGCGCTACGGCCCAACGTAAGGTGATGAAACTAGGCATTAACGCTATGCTAGAACTCTCTACGTTAGGCCCGCTCACACAGATAGCGTGTGACTGCGTTGTCAGGAAATTCGTGCTTTGTGTCAAAGTTCAGGGAGTTAAAGTAGGTTTTAACGCGGCATTCGAAATGAACGCAGCCGCAATGTAGCGAAACACAACTGTGTGAAGAATGGGTCTTTACTGTTATTTCCATACCCTTGGGGCCCAAGGAGCATTACAGAGGGGACGGGCATAAAAATTCACAGTAAATAAACAGTAAAAGAAACTGTTCTAAATGCATAGCGTTTATCTTCCTTTTATTTATTTTTATTTAGCATACTACTGGCTCCATTCAAGGAGCCATATATAGGAGTGGCTACAACATAAATTTAACAAAACGCTAATCAAACCAAACAACAATCTAAAAGATGCGAGTCAACTGCCGTAACAAACTGATCAAAAGTTGGTAACATCCCAATATTGTTTGTGAGTTCATTGCAATCGCTAATTGCCGGAGGAAAAAAGAATATCGAAAGCAGTTATTTTTGAGCCTGGAATGGTTAAGTCGGGAGGATCCTGTTGACGAGAACTTTATAGAGATGGAACTTTTGATCTGGAGAGAGCCACATAATATTGTAGACAATTTTTAATCTTAATCTTCGCTCTCATTTCTAAGGTCTGCAGCCCAGCTCTTTTCACTAACTTCGTGAGTGATGATTTAGTGCTCGAGCTATTACAAATAAGCCGAGCAGCAAGCTTTGGGAGACTTTCTAGTTTATTAATGCCATCTTTCGTGAATACAGGATACATTGTGACGGTTTTGTGAATATATAAACATGTCACAATGTCACACCTGATGTCACGAGACATGCCAACGACCAAACACCTACCTGCAAAAACTTTTCAAGGGCGGCAGCATTGGCGTCGCTCTCTCGATCTTCGTAGGAGAGCAGAACTTGGGTTTGGGGGCCACAGAGCTCAGTCATGGTCTTGACGAGCGGTTCCACTGACTTAATAAAATTAATAAACAAATAAAATTCAAATTAAAAACAAACTCGATAGATGAGGTTGGGGTGTGCACGGCGGGCGCTTACCTTCTCGTAGTAGACGCATTCGCTCATGAGAAGGACATCGGGAGTCTGGAAGTCCTGCACACCGCATCCCCATTTTAAGGTCCGCGCCTCTGCTTTTCCTTTGAGGAGGTCCTTGTTTGCGGAAATGTTCTTGGTGATGAGTGGCAAAAACTCCGGCAAATCTGTCATGACCACATCGTTCCTACACAGAGAGAAAGAAAAAATTCGGGGACGCTTAAGGTTCGCCTTTAAGGTGCAACCACACCGTAGAGTGCCGTTTTGGTTCTTTTTTGGTGGTTTATAACTTTTTTTCTATGCATTCTACAGTCATGAAGTCAATGTCAAATTAAAGAACTGTTCTTCAACTATACTTTAATGTCTCAATATTACGTTCATTTTTAGTTATTAGTCTAATATTTAACTTTTATTGGGCCACGTTTTCTGATTTTTAACAATTTTTTCTCGACTCATAACGTCCTAATGACCACGATAATTTACGTGAACGGTCTGTTGGATATAGTGAATTAAGAAGTAAGCAATGAACTGTACAAAGAATGTACATTTTTAAATAAAAGATTAAGTTTACAATAGGGTTATTTCATCGTGCTATAAAGACGCAATCAGGTCAACTAACGAAAATAACGAGACATTAAATTACAAAGCATATTTTGATATTACATTTTTCAGAAAGTGCATATCGATAGATTTCACGTGAAGTTCAGTATTCAATCGCAAACTTTTCCCAGTTACGGCAAGTTGCAGTTTTTATCAAATACAGATGGCGACACGTGTTCAAGAATAGCTTGATTTGTATTTGTCGTCATGTGCCGCTTGGAACGCCACATGAGAGACAGAAATGGCACCAGATATGTGCGTGTCAGATGCCTGGATGCCCGCAGTGAGCGAGCCTGAGATGTGAAAACAAGCGCGAGGCTGCGAGTGGACCACAGCTGCTTTTGCGCGCGTTTCACTGTGCATCGGTATGCCCAAATGAAATTGAGAGTCCCGTGGTTGCAATTCCAGCATGTTTAGAAATTCTTATTTTTTTATCAATTGCAGAAATTATTTTTGAAATCACACTATGGCTTGTTGGAATGGTGCGACTATATTCTGTTGCATAGCCGTCTCGGTGGCTTTTAACCGGAAATAATATATATAAAAAGTATCGGTGGCTCTGAGGCAAAGCGCTGGCCTACGGGTCCCCATTTGGCGGGTTTTAATCCCGTCCGACATGCCCGAAATCTGACCGAGGGCCATTACTGAAAAGGCGCCCTGCAATCGAGATTTCGGTTGCACGACGAAAAATCTCCAGTTCATCAAGAAATTAACACGCTGTATTTTTTTACTGGGGCAATATGCCCTTCGCTGGTTTGACCTTAAGATCATGTATTTTGACGTTGTTTTACCTTAGATAAGGGCGCAGCCAACACTACGGGCCGATGAAGCAAATCAAGAAGCGTCAAGTTTGCACGGTGATGCAGTTCGTTCTTTTTGGTGCGATCATCGGCTAAACCAAATAAACTAGGTGTAAGAAGGAGTGGCCAGGCTTTTTAAATTGACCGCGAAATTCGGTTTCTTAGCCTATCGCGCTACGACTATGTGCAGCGTTGCTCACAGATGGTGCATTATTTTTTTGAAAATTTGCAAAGAGCGAATTTACCTGAGGAAAAAGTAAAGAAAGAAAAAGGCTTAGCTCCTATGGAAATGCGGCGAAGCCAAAGGTCTTCAAACAATACGACTCCGTTTCGTACGGGAGACAAGAGATGGTGAAAGCGGTCGCGATGCCAACTGCGCCACCGAACGTGCATACGGCGCTGAAAGCCGGCGTCTTTAGCAGTTGTAACACTTATCTTTTTGTATTTCTGATCGTAAAATACTTCAATACTCGCACCAATGTTACTAAAACACTTAGTTGAGAAATTCACCCTTGAAAGCCGGACCGCTCGCGTCCACCGAGACCGAACTAAACACGATAACAGCGCCGCCCTCTAGCGACGAGTCAAAACATGAAAGTTCGATTTAGATAGCTACTGCGAGATGGCGCCACCGGACTTTGCGCGACTCGACCAAAACCAATACGCGCAGCCGTGCAGTTTCCGGAGTGGCCGCTGCGGGAGGAATGGCGGCGTTGCGATCGCCTTTAGTTTACTTTAGATCAATTACAGTTCAGTTACACTGGTTCAGTTCTCGAGTACAGATCGGAGCCACGTTTTCAAAACAGGCTCTATGGCGGTTTCCCGACTGAGTTGTACTAGTAACGTTGACTCCGTAGCGACGCTAATGGTTGACCTTGATATAGGGTGACCAGACGTCCCGTTTTGGCCGGGACAGTTCCGTTTTTGAGGTCCGTTTCTGCCGTCCCGCCTTTTTGTCCAAATAAAGGATCATGTCCTGTTTTCGCAGGAGTGCATAGTTTCGAAAACGGCACAAAGCGAGTTGAAGCAAACCGAAACTATGCCTACTCGTTAGAATTATATCTTACAAGAAATAGCCGTAGGTATTTTAATATATTTACCCATAGTAAAATTTAGAAAACTGTTCTTGCTCACAAGCACTTTCTCCCTCGCGAAAACTCGTGTGTGAGACATTTCTTTTTTTTACTTACTGAATATAGCACGCATGTATTATGTTAACGTTTTGAAATAGCATTTATTGCATTAAATGTTTCTCCCAATCTCAATTTTTGGTACGTCCCCCCCCCCCCCAACGTTTTCTATTTTGTTTTTATTATGTTGGTCGGTTTCATTTGAAATCGAACACGCTTGTCGGGGTGGGTCTTTCGATTTTTTTTGAAAAATATATGTAATTGCCCCATTTCTGGAAAGAACAAAACCGCTTTTCAAAATTTTTAAAAACATATTTCGCTTCACAAAAAATTATTGAGTGGAGCAGGGTGAAAATCTGTTTTTACTCCGTGATTTTTCTACCCAGTTCTGTACGCTGGTATAAATACGGGAAGCATACAAAACTCACAGTAATTTTTTCGTGCTCTTGTATGTTATTTTGACTATTTTTTAGTTGAAAGGAAAATAATTTTGTATTTTTGTATATTGAGGTAAAAAATGCCAAACATCGTCTCTTTGACAATCCGGTGACATCTTCAGAGCCTTGTAACTCATGAGTTATTATATTTGTCGCTTACCAAATACTATGCGGGTGTAGCCCTATACATGGGCTATCGACGGGCATAAGTTTAGTTTATTTTATTTTCACTGAATTTTTTATATAAAATTTGAAATATCGTCGAAAATGAAATTTACCGATATTTTGAACCCACTTTATTAAAAAAGGCCATTTTTTATTTCGTTCCATTTTTTTATTATTGCTGCCGATCATGTGAACTTTCAATTGGCTTGATGCGATTTCCCCCTTTTTTTGTTGTATCTTCTCTAGAAGTGATCAAAATCGCTCCCACGTGACAATGCGGTGACAACTTCAGAGCCTTGTAACTCATGAGTTATTATATTTGTCGCTTACCAAATACTATGCGGGTGTAGCCCTATACATGGAATATCGACGGGCATAAGTTTAGTTTATTTTATTTTCACGGAATTTTTTATATAAAATTTGAAATATCGTCGAAAATCGAAATTAACCGATATTTTGAACCCACTTTATCGAAAAAGGCCATTTTTTATTTCTTTCAATTTTTTTATTATTGCTGCCGATGATATGAACTTTCAATTGTATTGATGGGATTTCCCCCTTTTTTGTTGTATCTTCTCTAGAAATGATCGAAATCGCTCCCGCTTTCTCAGAACGGCCAAACGCAGTTTCCGCAGGTCGGCTTCGCTGCAAAGACTATACTGCTTATTTGTGTGCTCAAATGCAGCGGGTAAATTCATTTTGATTGAGAACACTCGTGCTTGGCTGCATATTGTATTTTCTTCATTTTTAATGATGGCAACTGACATTCTTTAGTCGGATAGTTAGCGGTGCAGCGGATGTTCCATTATCCGATGTCTAAAGCCAGGGCACAAAGGGCGGAGAAAGCGGAACGAGCTCTTCATGTAGCCAGACCGGGGTCATATATCTGTTTGTGCTATACACAGCTTGTAAGGCACGTACAGCACGCCCGGCCCTTCGCGCTATAGGCCCATCTCCGTTACACCCAGGAAGCATCCGGCACGGGCGCCAATCCATGATGTGTCTTGTCGCGTGCGTTCAAATAACCATGTAATTGCCTGTTCTTTATTGTCAGCGTGTATATAAAAAATATGTAATATCACCTGCCCCTCTTTTAGAAGGAAAAGCAGTTTGCAGAAAAAAAGTGAGGAAAACGGACAGAGTTTACATGAACCGAAGACAATTTTTTACAGAACACAAACACCAATTGGCGATAAATAGACACTTTTATTAATTAACGCTAATATATTTAGGATGCACTTGTAAAACAATATGTTGTTGTGCTTTAAATAGTCCAGTTCACGAGCAACGCAATATTGGAACTTTTTGACAACGGCATCGGCTTGCCTCTGCGGAGACGATCGAGCGCGGGGGCGAGCTGAACTTTGTACCGCAGCGGTCGGATGCAGCCGAGAAGTTCAACAGCGTGGTAAGTCGAGACGGAAAGAACGAAAACTGGAGCCAAAGCGAGCGAGCGGTGAACCCGAGACGGTGGCCCTTCTGTTTGAACGAGTGTGTGCAGTTAAAAATAAAAGTGTTGGATTTTGTTCAAGACTGATCGATATCTCTGATGCCAAGAAGCAACGATTCCCACATGCACAGAAGGCAGCGAAAGCAGTCACACAATGTCTCTGTAGACTTTTAGTTTCTCCACTTTGTCGCACCGAGCTTAATGCAAAGATTGTACAGCCTTCTGGAATATGGAAAAGCGATTTGACGATTTTATTTTAATTGGCTACGGTAGATTTGCTTTGGCTAGGCACACATTGCTTTGGTTTGGGAATAAAGGTAATGGAACATCCGCTGCACCGCTAACGATCGGACTAAGGAATTTCAGTTGCCATCATTAAAAATTAAGAAAAAACAATATGTAGCCAAGCACGAGTGTTCTCAATCAAAATGAATTTACCCGCTGCATTTGAACACACAATTAAGCAGTATAGTCTTTGCAGCGAAGCCGACCTGCGGAAACTGCGTTTGGCCGTTCTGAGAAAGTGGGAGCGATTTCGATCACTTCTAGAAAAGATACAACAAAAAAGGGGAAATCCCATCGAGCCAATTGAAAGCTCAAATGATCGGCAGCAATAATAAAAAAATTGAACGAAATAAAAAATGGCCTTTTTCGATAAAGTGGGTTCAAAATATCGGTTAATTTCGATTTTCGACGATATTTCAAATTTTATATAAAAAATTCCGTGAAAATAAAATAAAGTAAACTTATGCCCGTCGATATTCCATGTATAGGGCTACACCCGCACAGTATTTGGTAAGCGACAAATATAATAACTCATGAGTTACAAGGCTCTGAAGTTGTCACCGCATTGTCACGTGGGAGCGATTTCAACCCCTTCTAGAGAAGATACAACAAAAAAGGGGGAAATCGCATCAAGCCAATTGAAAGTTCATATGATCGGCAGCAATAATAAAAAAATTGAACGAAATAAAAAATGGCCTTTTTTAATAAAGTGGGTTCAAAATATCGGTAAATTTCATTTTCGACGATATTTCAAATTTTATATAAAAAATTCAGTGAAAATAAAATAAACTAAACTTATGCCCGTCGATAGCCCATGTATAGGGCTACACCCGCATAGTATTTGGTAAGCGACAAATATAATAACTCATGAGTTACAAGGCTCTGAAGATGTCACCGGATTGTCAAAGAGACGATGTTTGGCATTTTTTACCTCAATAAACAAAAATACAAAATTATTTTCCTTTCAACTAAAAAATAGTCGAAATAACATACAAGAGCACAAAAAATTACTGTGAGTTTTGTATGCTTCCCGTATTTATACCAGCGTACAGAACTGGGTAGAAAAATCACGGAGTAAAAAACAGATTTTCACCCTGCTCCACTCAATAATTTTTTGTGAAGCGAAATATTTTTTTAAAAAATTTTGAAAAGCGGTTTTGTTCTTTCCAGAAATGGGGCAATTACATATATTTTTTCAAAAAAATCGAAAGACCCACCCCGACAAGCGTGTTCGATTTCAAATGAAACCACACCTGTTATGTTTTGATTGCCAACGACTTTTTTTTATAGTTGTCACAAAACAAGTTCATCATCTGTACTGTTTCTCGCAATTATACGACTTTATTTAGTTTTATAGCCGCCTCAAAGACAACGAGGCAAAGCGCTGGCCTACAGATCCCCAGTTAGCTCTACGCGATCCCCAGACGTTCGGTGATGATACTGATTAAACGTCTGATATCAGCCCTTGGGCAGTCACGATCAAGAGTGGAAGAAAATGTTAACATTCGTTTGCTGTACTGACTGCTAGCTCCTTGTTAGCTCAGTTGGTAGAGCCCTTCGGCGGTCTTGGAGAGGTCCGTGGGCGGTTCTTGGACCTAGCAGATATTTTCAGCTGCGACAAGTCCCCTAGAAGGCAACGGGGGCTTGAGCACCCGCTGACGTTTTCTAGGGGGCTGGGCAATAAATATGCTGAACCCCCGCGCGTTTGGCACAAGGTCGAATGAAAAATACCTGCACCACTTCCCCCTCCCTTCATTCCCGTTGTTGCTCAGCTCCGCCAAGTCACGTATACTTAGCGAAGGGTAAGCACGTGGCTCTGCTCTTGTTACGGCTGGTTACCCACCAAATCACGGCTCACCTTCGCCCACGAAATTCCAGGAAAAAAAAAATTACGAAGTAAAGCAAAGGGTCAGTAAACCGCGGACGACGCGGCAACTCCGAGAAAATGGGGAGGAAAAAAAAAAAAAGAACAAGCCGGCGCCTGCGGCTTGCATGGCAATCTCTCTTCACCTGCTCGGTCGTTTTCCTTGGTCCCTCCCATACTGCACTCGCGGGTTGGCCATGCGGGGTAACGCGCAGCGCAGCACTATTTTAGAGCGCAGCCAGCACAGCTTCCGCCTTGAGCGGCGTCGCCGTAGGCGCAACCGTGAGGTACGTGACCCCCCCCCCACCCCAAGAACACGTGACCCTCAGTACCCTTCCGTCCTCTTCTCAAAGAGCTGCGCTCTAATTCGGCGTTACAGGGAGTTGTAAACGCAGTGCTTAAAGTCTCCCGCAAGCCGGGGGGGGGGGGGGGGGGTCTGACGAGATGTGCTGGAGGTGCACATAAAATAAACCCTACTGCTGACTCTACCCACTCTGCACCTGGAACCCTCAAATTGATGATCCCCAATCAAATGTTACATCCCTGAAAACAAGGCTATTTACTGAAAGATATATTTCTATTTCACTAATGCTGGGGCTGTGGAGGACGGTCTCAGACCATCCTTATAATCAGTGGGGGGTCCGAGACCCCCTGAGACCCCCCGAGACCCCCCAGACTTTAAGCCCTGGCTGGATGGACAAAATGAAAGCCGTTTATAATAAACGGCTTTCATTTTTGTCCATCCAGCCAGCCGCGTTCTTCATTTTGCTTCTATTTTGAGCAGTGAGGTTTCCAAAAGAACACGAGGATTTCTTCTAGCTTTTTCTTTCCTTGCAGCTTCGCTTTTTGTTGTTGTTGTTTTGGCGGTCTGAGCAACCACGAGGGTCGGGTAATAGACTTTTCCCGGAAGTATGTGGTGCCCCCAGCGTCTGCTTTACGCGTTGTGACGTTCAGATGTACGGCACGTGAAATTATTTAAGAAGCGAAAACGAAGTTGAAGTTGGTTTAAACTTTCGTGATTTTAGAACGCAAAGAAGGCAGAAGGGAAAGCAAAACAGAGTATGTAAAAACCTTCTTTTCCGTTCGTTGTTTTTTTTTTTTTTGTGTTGAGTCTTTAACGTCGGCACGAGCACACATCCAAACAGCCCCACAATTCCCCCCGTTGCAAGGTCTCGTGGGATTTTCTGGAAAGGTCTATTGCTTTCGTGGGGAGAGCCGGAGCGCGAGGCGGGGGATGGTCTGCGCGAGAAGAAAGCCCTTCTTGAACGAAGGACTGCCCCACAGATGTAGCAGGTTGAGGGAATAAGGTATCCTAGCCTCCAAGGCAAGAGGAGGTCTTAGCAGGCGACACAGTTTGTCAAGGAGAGATCACGCTGCAGTCTGTGTTGAAGCGCCGCTATCATAGTGGTCATCGGAGACTTCAAAGAATCGCGGCATTTTCAGCTGTATTTCTACGTCTGGTTTTCGAAACACCATTTCGTTCTTGGCGAGTCAGTCTGTTATGTTCAGACGGGCACCCTTATACACCCAGACTGTTCAACCCTCTTTTTAAAGACGACCATAAAAACAGGAAACGTGCTGAAATAAAAAAGGGTATTGCCAGTGAAGGTTTACCACCGAAAAACGTCCGCATCCACCGGTAAACTTTTTTTTTTTTTTCTAGAACGCATTGTTATAACTTTTCACGGGAACGGAGCTGCGCCGAGAAATTTTACAGGAAAGCGTCCACGATTAAAATACACCTTCGTGTAAAATGTGAGCTTTCTACGTGCAGGCGCCCGATTTTCCAGTGCATTTTACATCGACACCGTAAATGGATGCCACCGTATAGCTATAGCTACTTTTGGATCAGATTGTGTCAACATCTCATTGTTTCGTGACGGGAGTTTTGGATGAATGTATGGAGACACTATTAGCGGCGAGATGTTTCGGTGGCGCCCTCGTTCGGTTACCTTTCGTGACGTCATCACCTTGTGAACAACAAGTTCGATGGTGTTTGTAATGGGCATGGTGGAAGCCTGAAATCATAGCGCTCTCAAAGCAACACTGCCAGCACCGTCAAAATCGAAGTTCTTACATTCCTCTTATTTCCGTCGATGAGACATCCTTTGCTGACGTCATAGTCAGCATTCGGCCAATTGTCGGTGGGCCGACCACAGCGACGCTTTCGATCGCTCACGTCGCCAATAGGTAATGATAATAAACCTTCTATAAACAACAAAATCTTGGTAATTTTTTTTTTTTTTTAATTTTAGCCTCTTGCGACGGGTGCTGGTCCTTAGACATTGTAAGAGGCTTAAAACCCGGTCTTGTCTCTCTCCGTCCTACTCGGTTGCAAGTGTGTAAACTGCGTTTTTAGTTCTTCCGTCTCGGTGTGCTAATCGTTGTGTGTGTGTGTGTGTTTTTTTTAATGTATACAGAATGTTTTATTTTGCGGCAACTCGGAAATGTGTTTGAGGTAAATCTGCGAGTAACACTCTGGAACTCTTCGCCAAATAACAATATGAAGCGCCACAAAGACAGCGGAGTCAGAACGCTATTTTGCTGTCTCGAATAAATGAAAGGCAAAAATGTACCCACCACCTGACTCATTTCTTCTGCCGGCCGCATAGAGTTATTACAATAAACGCTAGAGGCTCAGCTGGCGCTAGTGTGCTGTTGCATTTTGAAGCAGACAGCAAGCAGTCTAAATTTGACTTCCGGTAATGTATTCCTATGGGAAAAAGCGAGTGCATTTTCTCTCTGCGCTCGATTATAAGAGCAAATATCACGAATAACTTGTACGTACTAGGCACATTGGAACATTTCTCAGTCACGCAGACGAAATAAATGGTCAGTTACGGCGTTTTTCTTTCAAATTCATCGCATTAAAAACGGTGCTAAAACGGCTTCGTACGTGTATTTTTGTGCACTGTCGGACACTGTTAGCGCGAACACGGCGTCGACGCTTTCCAACGTGGGGGATATACGTGCCAAACGAACGAAGGACATGTAGAAAACCGAGAGAGACGGCAACTACGCAGTAACACTGGATAAGTAACTCCTTGTGCTTGCAGACGATCAAAATAAATTGAAAGTCACGCAATATAGTCAGATTTGCAATAAATAAGTACTGTGAAGATGCTTGTTCTGGGTTCAAATGGTTCAAAGCATCACCCGCACGCTCCGAATCTTTGCAAATAAGGGGAGCCAGAGAGCAGGTGCCCGATAAAAACTGCCCGACATGGGAAATAATAAAGGACATACCTTTCGTAGCTCACGTGCTTTATTTTTGCGTTCGCATGTTTCTTTAACCGATCGTAAAGATGCGCACGACGGAGTACTCATTTTCATCCAATGACAGGACGGGCATATTAGCAATAAATAAGCACCACCGAAATGCTAGCGAACCTGAACACACACTAGTTTCCTTTCGATCGTTAGTTTGCTTAGAACCGTCGCTCGTTTTCACATACCTTCCTTGAAACAGGGGTTTGGGCCTGAAATAGAGCGAAGTTTAACATCGCTCAGTGGTAAAGAAAAATGCTGTAACTAAAGCAATTACACTTTCACAATACCAATAAAGGTACATACTATCCGGTACAACCGAAATGACAAAAGTTATTCATGTTATTTTCCGGCGAAGAGACAAAATCCACGCGCGTTTTCCCATAGGAATACACAGGGAGGCTGGAAATGTAGACTGCATGCTGTCTGCTTCAATTTGCAACCGGAAGTCCCGTAGACACTAGCGCCAGCTGAGCCTCTAGCGTTTATTGTAATAGCTCTATGGCCGGCCGCACCCCAGAACCTCATGGCGTGCGGGCTGGGGCTTTAGTTCTCTGCAGCTAAAGAAAACGCAGTCACAAAATGCAGTTTTGACGGTTTTGACTGAGCGCTACAACAAAACATATCAATGCTCGCGCTAGAACTCAGGAAAAAGAAGCAGATAAAATGAGTAAAAAAAAAATTCAGCATTTTTTCTCCAAACATTATTGATACCGCGTGGCCTCACATGTACGGAAAGCAAGGACCTCGCGCTTGTTGCCTTCGCTGTTTTACACATTAGGATGACACACAATATAATTCTCAATGCACAAACTGTAAAAAAAAAAACACCGTTGCATACAGAATTTTTAACGGCGCAAATGACGAACCGGACGTCCCATCGTTGCGGAAGTTGAGCGCGCAGATGGCGCGACCCGTCAGGCATGGGCGCACCAACCGGGGGGGGGGGGGGGGGGGGCGGGTGCAAAGGCGGGCCCCCCCCCCCAGTCCTCAGGAGGTGGGGGGGGGCAAGGCATGTGTTTCGCCCCCCCCCTCCGAAACAGCCGCCACTGGGCAGGGCAAACACTGGCCGGCGACGCCCAAGGAATACCAGGGGCACCGCCTTCGGCACTGGGGGAGAGGGTCGGTCTGCCCCCCCCCCCCCACTCAAAAACAAGTTGGTACGCCACTGCTGTCAGGGCGGAAAGCTCCTGCCACCTTCCTTTACCCAATTGTCCCTTCTAAACGTATCTTCCAAGTTCCTTCCCAGTCTCAGGGATTAAATATCATGATTAATACGCACAAGTTCGCCTGCACCCCCACCCAGTGGCGCCGCCAAGGGGGGTGCGGGGGGGGGGCGGACCGCCCCGGGTGCAGCGCCTTTCCGGGGGTGTCCTGACGGGACAGGAAGGGGGGGGGGGGTCGCGGCGGGCGACGAGCGGAAGGGGGGGGGGGAAATGGAGGGCCCGGGCGACGAGCCGGGGGGAAGGGGAGGGGGGGGGGGGGGCGCGGCGCAAGACCTCCGCCCCGGGTGCCGCTGACCCTAGTGACGCCACTGCTTCGACCATTTGTTTCTCGATTGAAGAAGTGCTGTAAGCGCACATATGTGTACGTCACAGAACGTGTGACGTGTGTACACTGTGCGACACTGTTAGCGCGAACACGACAGTGGCAGTCTTTGGCATTTTAGTTTGAACCTGTTCTGGAAGGCATCCAATTTCAGCTCTTAGGTTAGTGACGGAAATGAGTACTTTCCGTCCCACGAGTATAGTTTTGATGACATATCTTTGATTCTAAGGGGAAAAAAAAATGGAAAGACCGGCTTCCACTTGTTGCGCTGTACATAATGTCTTCGTAATTTGTTTAACGTTCTAATTGATCTTATCAAACCAAATCAAGTGTTGCACACTTCTTATCAGTTGTCCAAGATCAAAAACCAATAAAAAAAAAACATACGTCAGAAGAAAAAAAAGTTCTCCCCGTCGGGGAATCGAACCCCGGTCTCCCGCGTGACAGGCGGGGATACTGACCACTATACTAACGAGGAACGAGTTTTCGAGGAATTAAAGTATTATATCAACACATGGCTCATTTCATAAGTTACTTGTCTGAAATGTGCACAGATGAGGCCGACGACACCCGTGCCAGCTCCCAACTCAACCACAGTTCGCTGTGCGTTCCACTCGCCTTTGGAGTTTCTGCAATCGATGTATTTTCCTAAAACTAGCGCGCCGTCCCACACCACGCAACCGACGTCTCCTTCGGTCCACTGGTGTATCTGAAGAGAAGACTCGGTAGAGTCTAAGTAGACGTCTCGCACGAATGTAGCCGCTTCACTCTGCATAATTGTCGCGTGTTTCACTCGATCAAACTAAATTAAAATAACAGGTACTGCAAATTATATCAATCACGCTGCACCGCACCACGGGCGAGAACATCCGAGCCCGGGAACTGTTCAAAATGTTTAGCTCATTGTCGTGTTCCATCTCTAATGAAAGATTATAATTAAAATAATGCCTTGAAAGACACCATCTCTATTCATAACGAGCTTTCTTTTGGTTTCGTTTAAAATATGTTGTGCTCGCCGAAAAACATCTTCATTGTGTTCCTTTTCACAGTATTTTTTAACTGTGGAGTCTGAAAGAGTAGCTCTTTATCAAAGGAAACAAATCTATGACGTCACATACGTAAGCTTTAAAAGTAGGTAAGCAAAATCACGTGATTGAAACTCTGAAGCATGGAGGGCTGAATAAACGAAGGCAGTCTAGCAAGCTGACGTGTCATGCGCCAGGTGTCTCTCCGGTCACCAGTCGACGATGAGGCGAGCCGAGCTGCTATGTAAGTTCCACTTCTAATGCCAAAATTTTTATACTTCCCTATTAAATCCAGGCGAAACTTAACGGCATTGCTTTCACGGGGAACCGGGACAGCCCGCTACAAGTCGTTTTAAACCGTAACGAGTGTTAATTGTATTCTTTTTTTACTGATATTGACACGTGGCGAACGCCGCGGCTTTGGACTTCTCAAGGGCCGTAGCGTTTGTGTACTATCTTACTGCTTCATCACGTAGCTATCGAACGACGATGTTGGTAATGCCATTTTATAGGCTGGAAGACATCCCTATTCACGATCCTACTTGATTAAATCGGCGTTTATGAGCGACGCGACTGTGCGGTGATGCCGGCATTTTGCCTGCGATGCCGGTGCTCTCTCTGCCTGTGGTGATGCGATATCTGTAGAAGGCGTTCCGCGTGCCAGCGAAAGCTGGTCGAAGCAGTGGCTTCCACATTTTATGCAGCCGAACCCATCCACTATGTGGTTGCAATAAACATTACGGGGCGCTGTGCATTTATTTCGGCTCCCATGTTGTTTGGAGTGTGATGAGCGTTGGCGATGTTTGCGTGGCATAGTGCTACGGTCGCGCTAACACTGTAGCAGTATCCACTTCATGACTTTCCCTCGTTGATTTACTGAGATCCCTCGGCCTATTCTTCTCTTTTCAAACTGACGTCGCACATATTTTCTAGGTTATATCTAGTGTTGTGCATTAACTTCAGTTATCTTTTATGTGATGAGGTGCTGTAAATTATCCTTATCATGAAAGTAAAGTGGCTTTTGTTAATTGCTAGTTACAGCACTGCAACACAACTTAATGTGTACCGTCATCCAGAGCTTTGCGTGCAGCTCATGGAGTGCAGTCAAAAGTCGCGAAGTTTCCACTGCATGCAAGGCCTGCAAATTAAGTTGTGAATTTTCTTTTAGTTAGATTTCCAGGCAGCATATGAATATTGCAAGGTCTGAGTTCAGGCTCGCCTTATTGACAGACATTTGAACTTGAGGTTGCATGCCCGTGACTCTCATGGCCTTGCTCGAGTAAAACAAATGCCCCGTTAACTATTTTCAAGTTGATCACATCTAAAATAATAAAAGTATTTTTTTATGCTATTCTTGGAGCTTTTTATAGGTGGCAGCTCACCCATCGCCGATCTAAGGTGTCAGGAAAAGTCATCTAGAAGAGTAGAAAATGACTGCGGCAAGAAAGCTTCAAATTAACGCGGTTCTTGTCGACTTGCCTCTTCTCCATCCATAACCAGAAGCTCTCTCTTGTACAATGTACTAGCATGTGAGCTCGGCTTAACGCGCCTTCTGGCCTGTGTATGATAGTTGTGGCTCCAGTCACTATTTGGGCTTTCATGGCCCAACGTTTGTCTTGCAGCTTTACCATGGCTCCTCCTGGTGGCCCTGTGTGGGGCCCAGCTGTGCTAGCACCCTGACCCTCTCCACATACTTTGGAGCGGAAGATAGGGCCCGCCTAAAGAGCCTCTTTACTTCCAAAAGGCACTGGCAGACCTCCAATCGGCACACTACGCCGCCTTGGGCCTCAGCCTGCTGGGCGAGAAGATCGCCAACCCGCAGGTGATGACCCCTTTGCGCTCGGGAACCACTGGCCGCAATGTGTTCGGTACAAACTATGGCTAGGGGGCACAAGCTACTGCCTGTTACAGAGGGAATAACCAATACCATCCATCCATCTCCATTCATTCATGGTCCTAGACACTTCCATGAGGCGTGCGTGGACATGCAGGTGGCAGTCGTGCATGCGTGTCTATGTCCTGTATCCAAGGTGGGATGGCACCCGTGCCATATTCTGGGCCATAGCATGTTCTAGACATGGACATGCATGCATGAACTTCCATATCTGTGGCCTCCAGTTCCACACATCACGTGGAAAGTTATCTTGGGGAATAGCCGGTAAGAAAGGGACCCCAAGTTTAGTATTGTGGATTATCTAGTATGCTTTAAGACAGGTTTCCGAGACTTGGTGGGGAATTACGATTTGACATTTGCAACATTTCTGATGCAATGTCTTTTGCCTCCGCAGGACTACTGCAATGTCTTGAAGACTGTCGACCAGAAGAACTTGGAGGCCTTGTTCCATGCCGCTTCCGGCAGCAAGGCCCTTGGCAACTGTCAGGTGTGTCCTTTTGGTCGTTTGCTTCCTTCTTCCTGCTGTTGACTCATGTGCTGTGCTAACGTCTGTTTGGGAGATTGGTTGTTCAGTTACTACTGAATTACAAAACTTGTGCAGAATCAGCCTTTAAAACTATGAATACTGCATTTCTTTAAACTTTTCAATGGATTGAGGAAAGACAGCATGCATGTTTATAAGTCTTCCTTGGTTTAGCTGTTTTGTGACCTTCATTTTATCTGCAGCACGGCATAAATCTATGACATCACTCGGCAAATTCTGATTTTCCACAGAGGTGCAGCTGAGTGGTGAAAGTAAGGCTCTAAATTTGTGTGTACAAGTGAGAAATTTTAATACCCCAACTAATACGGATGATCAGCAACTGCTATGTTAATTATTTTAACGGAAAAAAAAATAATAGCAGAGAAAAGTTAACAATTTGAATTTGCCATCTAATGATCTTTTTGGACAACTAATGCCTCAAAACCTAATGAAATGGTTGTTTAGCTTCCCGAAAAACAGACTTAGTAAGATGTGCAGTCATAGGAAGTTTATATTTCTTATTTATCATTCTTGACCAATGGGAGTGTACATCCTAAAGTTTAAATTTAGAAAACATGTGCATCATAAATAAAATTTCTAGAAAAAAAACAACTTGCAGCTTGGAAAAAAAATTGTGATATGTAGCTTACTAGATGTCAGCGCAGTAAAGTTTGACACAACTTTCCTCAAACCACTTTGGCGGCACAAATCTCCTATTGCTGTCCACAGGGACATCCATGGCATGTCGAGACATCTTGAGGACATCCTCAGAACCATGCGTAGTACCAGGGTGCTTCAGTGCACCAAAGGACTGGTTTTCTAACTCCCCCTGCACTTTTCTCTATAGTTGGCACTCATCGAGGGCAAGTCTACGCTGGAGGGAGCACTCAAGGATGACTCGACTGTTCCCCAACTGTACCACGCTGTGCTGAGTCTCAAGGCTCTTGGCAGTGCCGGTGAGAAGGGCTTTTGAGACGCGGCTCTTGTCTGCTCTCAGTGCTCTTGGCAGTGTCTGATTCTGGATTTTCTTTTGGGACATGATCCAGTGGACTCTGCCAAGTGAGCCAGCTGCTTCTGGCTGCATTGAAGAAAGACGACAGCATGATCAAGTGAGGTGCCACTTTTCTCTGGGCTTTGTCCATTCATCCTTTGCGGAGAAGCATGAAGTTTTGATAGTTTGGGGTTATGCGAGTATGGCTGTACACTAGTACAAAATTGTACTGGCACACGGTTGTGTAATCACTACCACATCACGTACAAGAGAATCCCGGGTTAGCATTGTACTGCTCTATACAAATTGCTCTTCCCTAGCACAGAAACACCAGACTCTATTATAGGGTAGACTTCTTACTGCCTAAGCACTAGGGTTATGCAAATATTAAAATTTGCGAATAGTAGTTACGAATAATATGTAATTCGATATTCGCTTCAAGGTGAACTGTGATATCCATATTCTTCTAAGTGTTGATCACACCGGTTAGCCCCGTTGAGCGCGTTCTCACCGAGCACCGCTGCACTGCGAAGAAGAAAACCACAGAAGCTTGCTTCCGCAGGTGTTGCTTCACTGCAGTGCACCGGTGCTCGGTAAGAAGCTCACTCAACGGGTCTAGGCCACCGCAATCAACACTTAGAAAAGTACAAATAGTGCAGTCGCGTGCTGAGGGGGAAGCACATTTTCAAAGCAGGATGGTGCACGCGCGTACCTGGGGTGTATTTAATGTCGACACTGGAATATGTTTTTCAGAATTCAACCATAACTATATTAATGCGAATAGCATTCTTTGGATACTTCACGCACTTTTCGTCTATGTATCTATCTATCTATATCTGGCTATCTAACCTCTTACGCCGCGGGTCGATAAATAAATAAAAAAGACCGGCGCCGGCTGGGATTCGAACCGTTGACCCTTTGATCAGCAGGCAGACGTGCTAACCACAGAGCTATGAAGGCAGTCATTCAACGCACTCTAAACGGTTGTTTATATCTTTACCATAGGACGCGCTTTACAGCGCTGTCACAGCTACCGGTGCGCGCGCGTTCCATGCACGAGGGCTCATTCCGCTCTCGTGAGGCTGAGCACGGCCGCTAGCTCACCCTCTCCCGCGCTCGGGAGAGGGTGATGTAGCGGCCGTGCTCAGCCTCACGAGAGCGGAATGAGCCCTCGTGCATGGAACGCGCGCGCACCGGTAGCTGTGACAGCGCTGTAAAGCGCGTCCTATGGTAAAGATATAAACAACCGTTTAGAGTACCGTTGGTTGAGACTAGCTGAGACGCCAGAAAGTCTGGTCGGTACCATTTTGAGTGTTTGTGCGTATGGCGCGTGCTTTGCTCGCCTTCCTAAGTGACACAAACGCACGTGCTGGGCTGCGGAGATCGTGCGCAGGGCTGTGAAAGTGTCAACAAATTTAGAATCGCCTCAAGAGTGGGCTGGCGTATCTAGAGTGTGTGCCGGCCACCTGACGAACGCGCATAACTCCGCACCGTTTGATGCTATTCGCATTAACGTAGATAATCATTCCCAAAGGATGGGTTTTATGCAGGAGTATACATTACTCAGAGATGTCCTGACAATGTGCGTCCATCATTTTTTATTGTCTTTTTTGCTTTTCTGGAATTCGAGATGTGAGGAAGGATATTTGCATATAACAAGGAGATTAATACAGCTCCTCGATTAGGTATAGCTGGGCATCTCTGGAGGTTTTATGTCCAATGCAGCATTTACATGTCATCCTGTTGTAGGCATTAGACTTTCTGAGGCCACAGTTCGTTAATATAATAGATTAAAATTAACTTGTGGCTTATAAATGGACAAGTGAAAACTTGGGAACAACATTCATGAGTTCAGCTGGGTTTCGCGTGCGTGATGTATGAAAGGCCTGGAGGATCTATTCGATATTCAATTAGAAAATATTCAACCAAAATCACTACTCGCATTGAATTCGCTCTCAAACTCAAAATCCACTATTCGTGCGTGCCTAACACCCATACAACGTTAATTTGCAGCAGTGTCTTGATCTAGAGATTGAACCATAATATGCAGAATTGCATTTTATGAAAACACAGCCAACGCAATTTTTAAAAGCATCGCCTCATCGTGCTCTCCAGTCATTTACTTGTGGTGGCACGGAAGGAGCTTCGTGTAGGGTGACTCGTAACGTGTGGGCATGCTATGCCTGCGAACACACACAATTGGTCGGTGCAAGTGTCTGGCAGGCGGCATTGTGTCACTGCAAGCTTTGTTTTCCACAACCTCAAAGCCTGATTTAGCTTCCATTAAAATGCGGTTCTGCATTATAATATAGCTTTGTTACTGCGTTATAGCCGTCTATCATGAACAGATGTTTCCTGTAGCATTGCGCATAAAGAAAAATAATAGACTAACGTTCAGTGAACCTTTTTAGAATGATGGTTCGGCAGAAATCTACTTGTAGTTGCTCTGCAACTGCAAGCGTTTTGTCCCATACACTGCTGTCACGTGATTACAATTTTTGTTTCGCAAGATTACATCGAATTTCTGGCAGGAGCACCCCCAGAGGTTGCGTCCCCTGACTTCATGCGGCGTGCGCTGAAGTTTAGAATCTCTGCCTTAGAGCCCTGTTCTGGCCTCCCAAAAGTATCTTTGGTTTTGGTTGCTGCCGATGAAAGTGTAAAAACTTTTATCATGTTCACCACCATAACACGGAGCGGACCCTTTCCCCTGTGTTTGCGGGACTGCGGTTTACCGGAACCCTTTTAACTTTGACGAGGTCTTGGTGCAAACACAGTCGACTAACCTCTCATGTTTTGTCCTCGCAGCCTCGGCTATGCCTTCCACGTTGCGTCGGTCCTCGGCGGAAACGTCACGCCTTTCACAGATCGCATTGAAGATGCTGTCGTTCAGGCGGATGAGGTTGGCGGAGATCTGCTACAGGTATGGTAGAGCTTACTTACATCATGCTGAACAGCGTTGTTTATTAGCATTGATTCCCAAACAAGTAGGTTCTTAGATCTTGAAAGAGGGGGTGTTCAAATCTAGAAATGTTTAAATAGTGATTCAAATCTAATAGCACCGCATCAATAATATATTTCATAGTTCAAGGAAAAGCCCAGGCATACAGACTTTCTCTGTAGTGTGGAAGCTAAGAATGCAGCTGCACTGTTTGTTTCAAAGAACCATTCAGACACCTTTGTGAAAAGTCTTTGTGGGTTTTCCCACACATCTAAATTTTACGCTTTTAGGGGAAAAGAGTTCCTTTGGCTCGGGTAGTCCAGTTTAAGGAGAAACTGACACCTGAAAGGAAACATTTCTTTTTCAACACTGGGTCATGCTGTGCAGTTGCATTGCTTGCTAAGAGAAAGGCACAAAGTCAAACCGAAACCACTGGACCAGCATTGGGCACCATGACGCCATAGAGTGCCAGAAACTATCTGGGGCAGTCACCGGAAAAGTTTATTATTGGCGAAAAAGTTCCAGTAGATAGTTATTACAAAAATGCCCTGTACAAGGCATTGGTGTTATCTGGGACAATGCTTTTATGCATACATGTTTTAGTTTTTTTGCTGTTTATAGGTGTGTTTGGAGTGTGATCTCGACCGGCCTTTTTCTTTTGCTAGGATTGAATTTCGGGCACAGCATCTTTTTATGCAAAGCAAGTTTCAGTTGTTCATTCCGAACACGAAGCGAACGAACGAGAGCCAAGTTTTACAGCGCTTACGCTAATCGGCGCGGCATACCGAAGGTATCCTCGACTTTCGGCTCATTCAGTTTGTTTGGTGCGTTTCAGTTTGAAGGCGGTCTCAGCGTGACGGCCACCATCCTGAGCGGTGTCTACCGTCTGGCCGAGGCGGCCAAGAAGGCACCGGCTGTCAGCAAGGTGGGTCAAGCGTCCACCGCTTGTTTTAGACTTTTCTCGAACATTGTCTATAATCTGTGACACGCTAGGAATCCGATAAGAGCTCTGCCTCCAGCATGTCCTCATTTTCTTGCGCCAAGCTCTGGCTGCGCGTGCAACGAAGTGTCATCAAATGCAGAAAACTCTCGCTGGAAGTGGAGCATCTACTGCATTTCCTAAAGGGGACTACTGAAACGATTTTTCAACTTCTTCCTTCTTAGCTTTCCTCCTCAACCTGCAAATTGCACATCAAATCACAAATCAGCGATTACGTTGGACTGGCTTCGTTCGGCGTCCAATCAAAGTTGATCTCGTTGGCGTTGGCTGTAGTGAGTGCTGGCCGGCGTTTGCACTTGTTGAAAGCATCGACGCAAGTTAATAATTGGTGAAGCCTTCGACTTCTTTTCTGGGCGTACCTGTGCGACACCGTACATGAAATGTAAACAACTTTATTTTTGCGAGCTCGGTATTTTGCATAGTTCGCAGCGCGTGCGTTTCGGGAATGTTTCACTGGCACAAATTTTTTCGATTTGGAGTGATATGCTATGTGGCCGTCACCAAGGTGTGACGTATATTCCCAAGATCGAGTTTACGTGATATTTTTTGTCGCGAAATTCGCGAGAAATGAGGCCCTCACGAAAAATAAGTTGTTTACAGTATGTGATGCACAGGTAGCGTTGGTGTAGCTTGCTGCGACCTGTTGCGAACAAGTGCGCGGAGAATGACTCTTATGAAATCCTTTGCTTTTAGGAGCAAGTACTCAAGTTTGCCAACTACCTCCTGTCACGCAAGAATGTGCAGACGGTCAAGGGAGCTGCCATTCTCTCTGACGTGCTGAGGCTACTTTCTGTCAGCAGCAAGGTAACCACTCCGTTTGGACACGGGTTGGGTTGGTCTCGCATAGAAAGGTATCATGCCTACAATACGGTCCCAAGGTTTAGCAATGTGCAAAACAAGCGTGAAAAGTAGTAAAGCAACATTTATTGGATTAAAGGTTAGTATAGTGCTCAAGTATTTTCTAATGTTTCGTACACTCGGCCGGCATCTTGAAATCAAAATAAACTTTTTCTTTACAATGTTAACTGAAAGGTGGTACAGTCAAACCCGTTTATAACGAACAGCAAGAAACGCTACGATCAGTTCGATATAGCAAGATAGTTCGATATAGCAAAGAACACTTATAACGAACTTCCACGATGAGTTCGTTGTAAGGCGGAGAGCTTCTCTTTCTTTCTCATCTCTTCACTTCCGCCTTGTAACAACGCGCTAGAAAGCTTTTTTTTTTTCCTTTTTTTTGTTTTGCATGCCTGCAGAGTTTGTTCTTTTAGCTTATCTCCCCTTCTGAATCGCTTCTCTTCGTGGGCAAACGCTTTGGAATGAAAAGGTTTTTTTTTTTGTGCGTGCGTGCAGAGTGTATCTTTAGCTTTCTCCCCTTCTGAATCGCCTCTCTTAGCTCAATTTCGTTTGCAACTTGAGCTTTTGGAATTTTCTTTCTTTCCTACTTCTTTTTTGGGGGAAGGGACAGGCTAGGAGACGATTGTTCGCGCTTTTTTGGAAGCCTTCCCGTGGGGAAAAAGTTCGATATAGCCAATATGTTGTTCATTATAAAACATACTTTTTACATGCATTTTTATTTAAATCTTCCGTGAGTTCGATATTGACAATAATTCGCTGTACGTGGGTTCGTTCTAAACGGGTTTCACTGTATTTGTAACACTGAAAAAGTGACGACGGATGTTGTAATTGGGCAATAGGTTACAAGAAGTTTAATTGTGTGAAAGGAATGCAATAAAAACACACCAGCTGAAAAGAAAAAAAAGTGCAAAATATTTTGCGTTTTCAACTGCCTCCCAACTCGCAACTTTTACAACACGCGACGTGGGGAAATTTCAATGTTGGTCTCGACTTTGACTTCATTTACCGTGTTCTCAATTGCTCTTCTGAATCTAGTGCTTCTAAATAGCATGCTGGGAATAGCAAAGCCTGGTATTCCGAAAATTTAGTAAGTTTGTTTAGCTGAATAAACTGCAAAAGCTCCCCTTGAACCAGCAACAGACTATAGTGGCCAAACTTTTAGATAACTGTATCTCACGCAACCAACATGTGCGCCTTGGAGGCATTATTTTGCTTTTTCTCTCGGTCTAATCTTTGGCGCCGGAACGGTACCTCCCGCCCCGACAGCACCACGTGCCCGTGGCGGTGACGGTGTCTGGCTCGTCGGCCCTGAGTGCCAGGTCTCCCACGGTGGTCGTGCGGCTGACCGACCTGCTGGGCGCACCCCTGGCCCCGGTGTCCCTCCTGCTGAACAGCGCCGTGCGGCTGAGCGACTCCCAAACGGTGCTGGAGAGGAAGCCCTTTGCACCTTCCAAGGAAGACAAGTGGGTCTCGTCTCTACCGCAGTCTGTGGTGTCTTATGCACACATTTAGGGAGGGACGCCCAACTGTCAAGGTTGACAGTTTGAAGTCGTGTCTGTCCGTCTGTTTGTTTTCTCTCTAAAAGCGTGTATTGTAACTTGCGTCTGCTTGCGACCGAGTTCTTGCAATCTCTTAAGACGAGAAGACGCCGGCGCCATCTATGAAGCGACGCTGGAACTGCGTTTCACTAGAGTGAAGGTTTTGTGGGATTTGCGAGGTCGAATGTACTTACCGTGCACGAGAAACGGTCGTTTACGACGTTGTCAAAACGTTTTTGAGTCACAAAAGAAGGAATGGTGCGCGGAAAAAAATAGCAAATACTATACGGAGATTTCTGGTGTTCCACGGCCACCCCACAGATGGCGTCGGTGTGCGCTTTCGTCGTAAGAGATCCCAAGGGGTCTTAAGGCAGGTGGTCGTAAGCGGTTACAAATGTGCGAACTGGCTTCAACCCGCTTTTTGTTTATTGCTTCGAGGACGAAGACCAAGAGGCGTTGGGACGACACGACGCGGTTCTGGTGTTTTCTGTCGCTTACCGACTTCCGAAGTGTGCACACTTGCTCTGTTAATTGTCACCTAAAAAAAAAAAATAAAAAAATAATGCGGGTGTTGTCTATGGTTTTTGCACTGCACGAATCGGTTCTCTCGAGATCTGGTTGTCGGAGAAAGGAACAACGCTTTTGTGTTTTGAAACGTGCGTGTTTTAAATAATGCGTGACTGATCTGAAGTTTACATATAGGTATCTTAATTCACCACATAATGGGGAAATTAGCAACGCTCGGCTAGGAGCCAAACTTGTTTTATATGAAAATAACCATCGTTGGGATTGAAGAGCTCCTGGCTTGTTAACATCTTTCAGTCTCGCCGACCAGTACCGGCACCTGCTTGACAATCATTACCAGGTTAAGGGAAATACTGTGTACACACAGGCTGATTTGATTTGGATCGTTATTCTAAATGCTTGGTTGGGATGGGTATGTGTGCTTTGGCTTCACTCCTGAGCTGAGAAGTTTAATCTTCTGTGCAGTCATCTTAATTTGCCGACATTGAATGATTGCAATGGTTTACAGACCAACGTTAATTGGATGGTTACATAAATGACGTTGGCCTTTCACTGCTATTAAGACATTATCAACTCTTTGTGTTTTTTTAAAATGGGGCTGGTTTATTTGCTGACTTGGGTCATGAAAAATTTCTTTTAGCATAGGGGTTGCCTCTCTGTGACTTTCAGGGGGTCCTTTCCAAGTTGGTGACCACATAATGAATCTACCCAGCAGATTTGCCAACAGTAGTGTAATGTAGTGCCGTAATCCCTGCGAGCTCGCAATTCACATAAGGTTACGTTCTCCGTTGCAGAACCCTGTACGTGTACAACTTCATGTCTGGCAAGCCTCGCCGTGGGTTCTACAAGCTCAGCCTGAACGCCGTGCCTGTCCAAGCCGATGCCCGTCTGCTCGGAAACACAAATGCTGAGGTGAGGCCGCCTCTTAGTTCCAACTTGCCGGTCGAGATGGGCATGGTATCGGCTCAGGTCGGCTCACTACTAATTTGACAAGGGGCGGGTTTGTTATCAGAGTGACCGTCCACCTGCATGTCGTCTGCTAACAGGTCGTCACTAGAGTCTTAAGAGTGACAGGGAAAACCCCTCCAACAAATCTTTCTTCTTGTCATAATTGGTGGTTCTCTCCTTTCCACTCTCCTCCTGCATTTGCTCTGCCAAATCGGGAAGAGTGGAGCCTAGTTTTTGCATCATAATGAAAAGTAAAGTTATTGTTATTAAAAATTTGTGCAGTATTTTTAATACAAATATACTGCGACTCTAGTTGCCGTTTAATTGAAGGTTGTTGCAGCGAAACTCGTCGTATGTTTTTTGTGTCGTAGCAGACTACGCAGACATCCGTTAGCTTGTCGTCTGCTAGCGGGATGGTCGGACCGAGAGGGGCAGGAAAAAGTTGTAAAGCCTGGCACTATGCATACTAAAAGTGCATGCATAGAGAACGGCTGAAATCATTTAGTCCTGAACGTAGTTGTGGGCTCTGGTTTTGGCCGCTCATGTGGTACTTTGGGTAGTGTGTACCGTCTCACTTTAATACATCTCGCTCCCAATCATTACAGATCCAAGTCAAAGTCCTGACCGAAGTGGAGGTGGTTAATCTTGAGGTTGGCACGGCCGATCGTGACCAGACTGCGGCTCCCAAAATGGACGCGTGAGTGCCTCAGATTTGTGTCCCGTAACAGGTCGGCCCATGGTGGCCGTTAGCTTTAGAGTTTTAACAATCCAAGCACTGTCGGCATGTCTGGTAGCTGAGGTTTCCAAAGCTTTGTTGGCTGCCAGTCTTTTTACATAGAATTATGCATTTTTCCACGCTTGGAAGGGGGTGCAAAGTTGGGAGGTTGATGTCCCGAAAACTTGGTCACGGTAGTGACGTCACAGAGATGCTGCTGAGAACTGCGCAGTGCGCACGGGCGTCCTTCCTTATCTGGTAGCTTGCTCGTTTGCTCACTTCAACGCGACGCACTCTTGTCTGATTGCAACGGCAATAAACGCTGCTCCGGCAGCCGTGATTCCACAACCTCACTCATCGCTCTGAACAGCGGCTGAGCTCGCGTGCTCCGCGGCACGGGCAGTTCACGCGACTCGGCGAAGCGTTGAAAGCAATCGCACATAGTTTCTCATATGTGCCTCGGAGATGGTGGCGCGGGAGGGCTGCACATGTGCCTCTGCCATACTCCAAGCCACGGGCATTCGCTTCTTGCACACTCAACATCCACATGCGACAGGAGCCCGTGGACATTTATACAGCTGCGGCCGTAGTTCTATGGAAATGTATGCAGCATAGTAAACCCATGCACCGACCAATTTTTTTCATGGGTTCAAATGACCATTTTTGCTGGTGCTCTGCAGAGAAGTGGATTCCCGGGCTCATCTGGATTCATATTTCGACGCCCCCAGAGAGAGGTGGTGCCTAACAGCCATTAATGAATGGTGTACATGTATAAATGGTGCCCATTAATAAATGCCAAATTAACTGTAGAGCATGTTGGTAAATTTGAATTTCCCCTGAAAGAATAAACAACCAACTCGGGACAATAAACAACAAACATATCTTTCATGTTTTTTTTTTGTGTTAAGTTAAATTAATAAATTTCACACAACATTTCTAAAGCTTATTTTTTGGCTAGATCGCAAGTTTACTACCTTCAGGTGTGAAGGAGGCAGGGAGCAGAGCAAGATCAGAATAGGACTTCACTGGAGTCAACTCTGGATAGTTTTGGATCGTGCGGTACAAGGCTGCGTCTAGTTTGAGATATTGGGTCGGTGTTATTTCTAACTTCCGTTGTCAATTTTAAAAATTCTGTAAACCCTCCAAGATGAGCACTAACAAAATACATTTCACCGCTCGGCGCGTTTCATCACTCAAAAAATGTGTCGAGATATCTGAGTTTGAGCTAACGAGAGAGTACCCAAAGCATCGAAGTCCGCTTCAGGAGGTACTCACTATTTTTTTTTCATCGCAAAGTGCAATAGCATGTGCATGCAAACTGAGCAAAGACTTTGTAAAACTGAACCTGTGGCCTTCTCAAAACTTCCACTTCCTTTAATCGAGGTTAGATGGTATGTGGTATTCGGTGGGAGCGGGGTAGAAATGTGAAAAAAATATGTTTGTTAGATCGCAAATTCTTTTTATTCGATGGTCGTGCTCCCAGGATTTTGCTCCACCCTCCCAAATATGTCCCATTCTTTGTCGTCGAGCGTCGTGCATGCCCGCCTTGCAGGGTGGCGTTCAAGGGCAAGCTGGCTCAGACGCTGGAGGCAGACCACCACCAGAAGCTGGTGATGAAGTTCTCGCTGAAGGACAAGTCCAACGCGGACATCATGACGGCCCAGCAGGCCTTTGTCCACCTCCAGCACCAGGAGACCAAGCGGGAGATAGTGTTCCTTGCCGAGCCCGACAGCTCCCTCATCTACCGCTTCGACCTGGTGAGGGGAACCCTAGCAGACCCGTTTTCAAGTGACGGGCGCCGTGTGGGGGTTTGTCTGCGAACTACAAATGGAGGGCAGCCCAATGTGCTGCACGCTCGTCGGAACACATTGGCATCGTGATGTTGTATTAGTTTTTCCATAGCTTATTGTGCCCCAGACTACCGATGCTCAAGAAAGAGTCGTCAATAAAGACGATATACGCATAAAGATATATGCTGACGACATTGGTCGTGCGGGACGGCGCTCCGAAAGTGGCAACGGCAGGAAGCAAGGCCGGGGGGAAGAGTGTATGAAACGATCAGAGGCTTACTGGGAAAGGTTCATTGCAATGGAACACTGTATTTGCTTGAGTAATATTAAAGGGCAACTCCGGTTCATACTTTCGATGTTGGGATTATGACTGTTTTTTAGTGCAGTCAGCGTCCCTGAATTGCAAGGTGTAATTTTTTTCTCGTTATTGTGCGTAGTTTTAAAGATATTGACGCCTCAAAGTTTCGTTTTGGGCACAGCCAACAAAACTGAAACTAGCCGCTCGAGGCCCCGGCAACACTGGAAATCAGCCGCTATGTGAACGTGACGTCAGGATCGTTCTCGTTCAACGAGTACGCAGGCCGAGCGGCACCTACCTCTGTTGCGCTAGCCGTCTAAAGATAGGAGGTAAGCTGATTTTGTTTTAATTCTGTATACGTGGTAGTTATCCAGCATATGTAGCAAGAGTTAGTGCACATACCCAAAAGCTAGCGACTGGAAAACCCGTGAACTCGTACGGTGCCGTACTCGGCGGCGGCCGCCGTGCGTGCGCTATGCCGTACTCGTCGCTTGTATACCCAAAAGCTAGCGACTGGAAAACGAGTGAACTCGTTCAGTGCCGTACTCGGCGGCTGTCGCCGAGTGTGCGGTTTTCCGTACTCGTCGGTAGGCCTAAATTGTCATCGGGGCTCCGTGGATGGAGCGGCGTTGCTCTACGCCGCGCTGCCAGTGATGTACAGTAGTGAGGGCCCTCTCGCTCGCGCTGCGGGTCATTCCCGGACACGAAGCTTTGAGGCTCTCCGGCGCGGCCGCGGCGCCCGAACACACGTGTGCTGGGCTGTACATGTCTGTTTTTTCGTTCTTTTTCCTCGGGCGCGTAAAAGCCGAAGTCCAAAGACCACTGCGTCGAACGGCGTTCACCCACACCTTCTCCGATTTCCGGTCCGTTGGAAACTTGTGAAATAGCATCCTCCGTGTTGCGCAGCGGGTTGTTTGAGCAGCCCACAGTGCTACAAGTTGCACTCGGCACCTTTTGAGGAACAGCTGGGCAGTCTTTGGGTGCACCGACTTGCTCGCTAAAACGAGTCTTGGAGTCCTCCCAAGCAAATAAACAAAAGGCTATACCGAAGCTACACGGGCTACAGATAAAAGCAACGGCTAAACACGCCAATCACAAGCCGAAGTAGCGGTGGTAGCGGCTCAAAGAAGCGCACTCGCGCAACGCCCGGACCGGAGGAAAAAAGAGAGAACGATACTGACGCTCACGGCAGGGCCGTAACCAGGGGGGGGTTAGGGGTTCTGACCCCCACCGAAAAAATATTTTATAGTATAGTGCGTGGTACATGGTCGGTGCATTTGCAGCCAGCCGATTTGTAATCTCCACCTCTGCGCACGCGCAGTGGCGCCGGTCGGTTACCGGGTACCAAACCGGGACCGGTTCTCCAGGTTTGCTATGACTCTCCATTATATGCCACTGATGCACATCATTCATAGGCGAAAATAAGACAATAGACATTTTCAAAATGGCCGCCGTTGTCCCCGAGGACCCCCCCCGAAATTTTTTTTCTGGGTACGGCCCTGCGTCACGGCCCAATGTTGCTTTAGCGATCGGCAACCCGCTGGCCGCCCGCTAAAGAGCAGCGGGTCGCGGCGGGTCGCATTTTTATTATCGGCATTAGTTGAGAATGCGGCGTCCCACGGACGTAATATTTTGACTGGGGTCGTATTTTGTGTCACTACAGCGATACTAGTAATTTATTTCATTTTGAGTTTTGGCCGGAGTTGCCCTTTAAGTCATAATAATAATACTAATGGCCTTTGTTAAAGGTGCTCTCAAACAGTCGCGACTATTTGGTCAGTGCACCTCCACAAGAATGCGTGCAAAAAGTGAGAAAAGACACTCGAGACACACTTGTAAAAATTAGTTCAAAACACAAAAATGAAGGTTTGTATAACATGCAAATCGCTTGACAGATTGTAGAACACAGGCCTATATGTCAAGATCCGGCATTGCGCTACTGTTATGAAGCAACTGTATCCAAAGTAGTAAACCTAGTAGAGTGAAAATTGACATGAAAATTGCCTTTGTGGAGGGGCTGAACCCAGTCAATAAAACCATTTGCTACCTCATGTAGAACAACTAAGTCACAAACCTTGGACAAAGTTCTCTTCGGCAAAAGTATAAGAGAAAATTTTAGTGGTAAATATTCACTCGTAATAAAAACAGGCACACTGTTTATGAACAAAGCCTGCTTGTCCACCTTCCTGCACAGCATGCGGATAGCCAATCATCACGATCAACAGTAGGGGCCTTGTGACCTGGTGGGTGGAGATGTCATCATTGTGTGAAAATGCTGTCTGCACAGATGGCAGTTTCGCTGTGCTTCTTACCTTGAACATTACAGTTGGCTGTGTCTGCTCTGTGGGATAGTAGGAAAAATATCTACGTTAATGCGAATAGCATCAAACGGTGCGGAGTTATGCGCGTTCATCAGGTGGCCGGCACACTCTAGATACGCCAGCCCACTCTTGAGGCGATTCTAAATTTGTTGACACTTTCACAGCCCTGCGCACGATCTCCGCAGCCCAGCACGTGCGTTTGTGTCACTTAGGAAGGCGAGCAAAGCACGCGCCATACGCACAAACACTCAAAATAGTACCGACCAGACTTTCTGGCGTCTCAGCTAGTCTCAACCAACGGTACTCTAAACGGTTGTTTATATCTTTACCATAGGACGCGCTACAGCGCTGTCACAGCTACCGGTGCGCGCGCGTTCCATGCACGAGGGCTCATTCCGCTCCGTAAGGCTGAGCACGGCCGCTAGCATCACCCTCTCCCGAGCGCGGGAGAGGGTGAGCTAGCGGCCGTGCTCAGCCTCACGAGAGCGGAATGAGCCCTCGTGCATGGAACGCGCGCACACCGTAGCTGTGACAGCGCTGTAAAGCGCGTCCTATGGTAAAGATATAAGCAAGTGTTTAGAGTGCATTGAATGACTGCCTTCATAGCTCTGTGGTTAGCGCGTCTGCCTGCTGATCAAAGGGTCAACGGTTCGAATCCCAGCCGGCGCCGGTCTTTTTTATTTATTTATCGACCCGCGGCGTAAGAGGTTAGATAGCCAGATAGATACATAGACGAAAAGTGCGTGAAGTAGCCAAAGAATGCTATTCGCATTAAAAGTGTGCCCATTACTCGAGTAAATGCTACAACGCAAGTGGGAAGGGGGACAGACAGGCACGCTCTTTGGAATTTGCATTTAGAGTTGGCAATTCGTCCACTTCCGAAAAGTCTAAATTGCCATTGCAGGTGATTCACTGGCCTGACCGAAAACCTCAGTTTGTGCCCAGACAAGTCTGGTATGGAAGTCTGTTTTCATGCATGTTTGTTTTTCTTTCTTGTCAGGATTTGCACCTCAAGGCCAAGGAAATGGGTTACCTGTCTGGAAAGTATGACCTGTCCCTCATCATTGGGGATGCTGTGATTGCCAACCCCCTCAAGTGGACTTTGGTAAGCCCTCATTTTTTTGTTAGTAGATTATACTACTCCTAGCATTTACTGGAACACACTTCAAACTACGATGGACTCACTGCTTTAGTATCAACAACCGTGTCGGTCTCCATAGGATCATATTTTGTTGTATTCGTTTTTCCAAAAAAAGGTGGTGGATCAATCTGTTCCAACAGCTTGTTTTCTCTTTCCTCCAGTTTTTGCCTCATAACGAAAAGTAAAGTTACTGTTATTAAAAATTTGTGCAGCATTTTGAATATAAATATACTGTGGCTCTAGTTGCTGTTTAATTGAAGGTTTTACATTGCAGCAAAAAGATGCTTTGATGTTGAGTGAATGTGTTTGTTCCCAACAGGCCTCGCTCGCACTCAGCTTCCCTCCAAACCCAAGTCCTCCGAAGGACGCCGTCGACATTCACGCCCCAAAACCGGAAATCAAGGTGCCGAGTCCAAGTTTTTTTTTTTTCTCGTGTGTGTTACGTTGTATGTTGAGTTAGGCTTGTAGATCTTAGCATTGCAGTGATGTGATGTGGAATTTGTGACCTAGCCATGAAGTAGCAGCCTGCCGGAACAGCTAACTTTGGTTGGCAACTGTGCGCCACTCCTTTTTGTTTTTAATGTAGAATCCAGTACAAACACATGCTTAAACTTGACACAAACTAGGTCTGAACTAGAAACAGCTACCCATTACTTCAGTTTGTTTACTGTACATTCTATTACTACTGACCCCGGGCAGACAGTAGCTTCGTTTGATTTACCCTTATCTCCTGCACCAGCGCAGAAAAGTGTAGGGCGGTGTATTTCCGGTCGTATCTCAATACACGTAACGGAAGTACACTGCCCTAGACTTTTCTGCACCAATGTAGGAGGTGCAAGTAAATCGAACAAAGCTAGTGTTTACGAGGTGAGTCTCACTAGCGAGTGCCCGATGAACTCGTCTTGCGGCCGTGTCAAAAACAAATTTCTGGTGAGCCAGCCTTGCTTGAGTGGTAGCACCTGTTGGCAGACACGTTTGTCGCCCGCTGGTGAGGCAGATGCACGTAAGGTTGGGGTTTCAAACTCGTTCGGCTGTGGGGGCCAGATAGCCCTTTCCCGAAAAATGGAAGGCCGACGCAGGGAAAAAACACAAAAAAGAATATTCGAGATTTTCTTTACAAGGGACCTCGTGCTCTCTGCCTTCCATAAACTAGCTGTTTTAGTGGTGACATCTTTCACCAAAAGACACACACACTTTGTGTGTGTGTCTTTTGCTTACCTCAGTGGTCCCGGGGCTTGTGTTATGTCTAAACCTCAGCTCGTTTTGCACCCCGACCTTCTGTTTAACACGCTTGCATTTTTAAAGCACACTGTCGTTGTACCGTCTTGCTGATCTATCGCTATGCTAGAAACTAGAGCTCATAGCTTCATCTTTGGAATTGGCTCCTGCTGAGCAAACATTTGTGCAGCTGAGGTACGTCCTAAAGACCTCGTGCTTGTAGGATGGTAGTGGGATTGGCGTATAGGTGATTTACATGAAAAAAGCCGAGAAGCAAAAGTTAGAATGAAACAATACCTGGTGCCAAAGAAAACGAAATAGACAAAAAATATGTGGGCACGTTACAACAGCAGAGCTACGTTTCGAGCGTAAATGAGTGGACAACAGGAGGACATTAGTTATGATGCATATAGCGCTCGACACATAGGAACGGGGTTCATATCTTGATGCTTAAGGGCCGCTTCCCAGCGAGTTTCTGGTTGCGTGTTTGATACTTCTGATATGAGGTTACAAAAATGTTTCTGTTACGAATGCCAGTATGGTTGATTAAACGTATGACTAGTCTATCTCATCACCAGTTTAATAATCGACACAAGATAACCGTTGCGGCAGAACCGAAGGCAAGCGTTGGCGAGAATTGCGTCGCTTACGACGTGTCCACCCTCTCCTGATGGCCCCCTCTTTTGCGTCGCAGCATCTGTTCAGGGAGCAAGAGAAACGTCCGCCAGCGTTCCTGTCCAACGCCTTCTGCGGCCTTGTCCTTGCTCCCCTGCTGCTGCTGTTTGTTCTGGTGAGTGCCGCACGCAGACACGGTCGCCGTCATCGTTGCCGGCGGCTCGCCGTCCTCGGGTTTCTGGACGACCATTGCCAGTTTTTGTCGCGAGAACTGCGCCTGCAGCGATGCAGTCGAAGGAAACAACCTGCATGTGCGGTTTGCCTGCTTTGTAGAGGACAGACAATTGCAAGCATGGTGCCTCACTTGTGCCGTATGCGTGCAAGCATGTGCAGTGTGCACGTGAACATAGCTTTGGCAAGCTTGCAATCGCACGCACTTGCCCACATGGGCAGCGACATTGCAGTGGCTAGATGCCCTGCTTGCAATTGTCTATACTTGGGGAAAATTTTCTTGCGCGTTTCGAAAGAGAAGAATGTGGTTTCACAGCTTTGGTCGGCGCTTGTGCGCCACAGCTTTGACCGCATAGCCACAAAAGGCTGTCCCCAGTTAGAGTAGTTGTTTTAAGGTGTGGTTTCGAGGAAGAAAGATAGCTATACTCTTGCGTTTCTGGACTCGTAGTTTTAGTAAGACGATTGAATGAATAAATGCTTCACTTGATGTTTCTTCCCACGATCAAACTCTGTCCTTTCTTCCGGTGTTTCGTGCTTAGTAATTGACTTAGTTGTGCCATGTGGTTATGAGCTTCATTAATTTCGTTTCCCCTCGCGTTGGTCGACAGTGGGGCCGCATCGGAGTGAACCTGTCCAACTTCCCGTTTAGCTTGAGCACAGTCCTGTTCCACTTGGGACTTGCAGGTGAGCCCACTTCGCAGGTTGTTCTTGCCAACGTCGCCCGTGACCTCTACAATCCCTGGAACCAAATCTTCCGTGCCCACGAAAGGAAAGATGTGTTTTTTTCCAAGGACTTCGAAATAAAGGTCAACTACCAGTGGTATTTAAAATCGGGGAAACAAAATTTCCCGGCTCCTTGCTGCGTCCTGCAGAGGAACCGCGGCGACGGCCGAAGCGGCGCGCACGTTCCTGCGCATATACTGCACACCATCGCACTAGACACTAACCATGACATTGTGTGAGGACACGGTGTTGTCATGATATCATGCGACACCATGTGTCGTGGTGTCGCATGATACCATGACGTCGGAACACCTAAAGTCTCGCAATGTTGGGTCACATGACCTTAATTTCTCCGTCAGATCAATATGTTCCAAAACGACCGTTTGACGTCTTCTGAAGAAATTCAAATGATCCCTCCTTTAATACTGCATTTTCTGCTTTATGCATAGGGTTAATATAGTAATAGCCTAGACCAGTGGTTCTCAACTGTTGTTTCACGGACCCTCTGCGGATCAGTGGATATGATGGAGGACCCCGTTTGTGGTGAAGGGATGGGAAAGGTATAGGTTGATTATGATTTAATTAATGGATATAACTAAGGGCTAGTGTCAAGTAGATGCAAACACTCACCCGAAAATTGGAACGTTCTGAAAAGAGACAATTATTGCTAGGCTTGACTTGCGAGAAAGGGCTTCGCAGAACCCGTAGAACGCCTTGCAGGCAACCATTTGAGGACCATTGATCTAGTAGGCCAGTGGTTCTCAGCTACTAATGTTTTGGGGACCTCTTCTGGATTAGTAGAAGTGATGGGGGACCCCATTCACTGGGGGAAGGGGGGTATTGGACAATTGGAATGGCAAAAGGGTAAATGTAGACGAATGCAAACCAACTTTGAGGTTCCGAAACAGAGAATAATCAACCCTGCTCATTTAGTGCACAGGGTTTGGTCTATTTAGCTTCCTAAAACATTTGAAAAAAAAAAAAAAAAACGATTTGCTTGGTTTGATTGACAGCTGAGGGCTTTGCGGACCCTAGGAAGACCTTCAGGGACCTCAAAGGGTCCGCGGACCCACGTATGAGAACCGCTGATCTAGACTCTAGAGGGAAAGGTCTCGTGCATTTAGGCCACTTTGAAACGGCGGGGCGTAGACGCGGACATCGGTGGTCTTGATGAGACCGTATTGCTGGCGATGCTTTGGTATACACAAAGGAGCAGGAAGACATCACTTCCAAGGCCTGCATCTATAAAAAGGTTAAAAGGCGTGAACAAACAGGACGAAAAAAGAGACACGTACGACACGGACAGGCGCCAACTTCCAACTGATTTATCGAAACACGATTCATCGTCAAACTCGATCCCAATCGCCTAAACACATGCAACTGATAAAATATCTGTATCTATGCTTTTTTCTAGCTTTAATTTGCACGTGAACACCGGCGTCGGCCATTGTATAGGATAAAGTTGACACGCCTGATCTATCATCTGCTTTCTTTCTCCACTTTTCTGTCGCTCCCTTTCTCATTCTTTCTCTCAAGACCACCGATGTCAGCGCTTGGGCTTTGCCACGTTCTGCTCCAGTCTTAACCCCCTGGCGTGTATAGGGCTTTAGAGATGTGGGTTGGTGGCATTTTTTTAATCCCAGCTTTGGGTGGAGGGAGGAAGAGTTAAGGCTCGCGGCAACAGTGTTATCCGAGAGAGAGTTAGGCCGGGTGTTTTGTTGCTCGACGGCATTGGCTGCCTACAGGGCTTTGTCTTCGACATGTGTGCCCATCCACCGCCAGAGGCGGCCTTGGGCCTGTTTGCTGCTCCTGGCCGTAAGAAAGCGGTGGTAGATTAATTTGAGGGCATTTTGGAGCGAGTGGACAGCAGCGTATGCCTCGTTACTGTCCCCAACTGCTCTCAAATGTGCCCACAAACTAAAAAAATAGTGGACATTCTTTTGAGGCAATGTTGTCAAAACCGTGTACATAGGTTGTTTCCTTTTTCTCGGTTGACAGACTATTTTCAAAATGTATGAGGCTGTTACTTTGTAATGTTCTAGAAAAATTGCTAGTTTCGTTGACACGTTTTTGTCGCTGTCAAAACGTTTCAAATGCTCGCCCACTAAAGTTGCAAAAAGAAGCGTCTCTGCGCCTGCGACACATTTACGGTAGATTCGCTCATATCACAGAGTCGCTTTCGAAAGAAATGTCAACTTGTTTCAGCGCATTTTAAAAGCACACACATTCTTTTTTTCAAAACTACTGGCTAACGAGGTATGTAAAACGCGATTGCAACAAAAAATGCTGACATAATTTCGAATGCTGTCTATTCTGCAGCTTCTTTGGAAAGTTCCACAACTGAAGGGATCTACTAGTAATATTGCTTTGGACCGGGTCCTAAATTCCAAAACCACTCGTGCGTGTGAAGTGCGAGAAATAACACAAACAAATGATCGCCATGTTTTTTTTGTTTTTGTTTTTTCTAAGCTTTATTGTTATTATTATTACTAGTAGTTCTAGTTTGTGCAACGTTTGCATCTGGGAAACCATATGTTAGATGCTTAAATTTTGTCTTCGTAACACTTTGATAGCATTTTGCAGCACAGGCAGCCAGAGCCTGGCAGTAGGCTCTGGCTACGTGTTGGAGCTGGAGCATTGACTGGGTTCTAACCTGTTACTGACTATAGTACTTAGCATTGATTAGCACTATGCCATACCGGGTGTTTCTGCAAATGTCTCTAAAAAATGCTAACACCAGGGTCTTTTAGAAAAATAGAAAATCTTTTCGGGAGCAGACTGCCAGCCACAGCAGACATCAAGGATTGCAAAAGGCGTACTGATTGGCTTAATTAAAAGTGACCTAAAATTGACTCGTATACTGCGACATCCCGGGAGATAGCCCACCTGAAACTGAAAGCAAGTCGGGTGAAAATCAGGAGTGGAATAATGTTGGTCTGCTGTCCGAAAAAGTTGGAAAAAATGCCAGTTTTAGATTACGTGACCCGCGAAACTCGTAATCGCAGGGAGGGACGATGAACCAAGGACGATCGTAGGGGTTTTCGTTGACGCTAGGCAAGTTTCTAATTGGAACCATGTCTATTTTTACTAATTAAAAAGTGAATTAGTCGACCTTAGGTTATTATTTAGCTAGTTGCCATGTTTTTTTTTTGTTTTTTTTAAATCCTTGGCGTTTGTTGTGGCTGGCGGTCTGTTCCCAAAAAGGGTTTCTTGTGTTTCTCAATCACCCTAGTTTTAGGAACCCTTAAAGGCCTTCGCAGAAGCACCCGGTATATGTGTGAAGCAGTGTTTACTGGCCGGGATACAACCGGGCAGTCCTTTTCGTAGAAGGAGAGCATGTGCATCCGGTCGCTGATCGTCGTCCTATGATCTCGTGGCGTCTGTGCAGCTATCTTCGGGCTGTTCACCTGCTTCTGGCTGAGGCTGACCATGTTCACCACCCTCAAGTACCTGGCTGCCCTGGGAGCAGTCACCTTCATCTCTGGACATGGCATGCTCACCCGACTCACCCAGATGAAGTGAGCACCGACGGCCCCGTCAAGCAACACTGGTGGTCGTTTTTCTTGCGCACGAAGCTTACGATTGGACCCGAATCCTCGCCGAGAGCACGCGGCACGGGTTCTCAATACGGGCCGAGCCGTATTCACGCTAAAACCCTGACTCCGCCCTTGTGTCCAATACATGCTCCGAGTGCATGACCAAGCAATGGCAAACTCTGATAGTTGGCGCAGCAGCTCCCAGGTGGCACACTCTTTTGAAAATGGTCTATTGTGGCACACCGAGTGCAGTTCCAAAAGTGGAAAGAGTCTGTGGGGATAGAGCACTTGCTGAAGTAAAAGGGGCTTTATCTTAAAATGCTTTGCTTGTTGGGGAAAATCCCGGAAAAGGTTGGTTTACTGTTTGGCATAGGGGTGGGTTCAAAATGCGGCATACCTTGGACACACTTTTTTAGGACATAGCAATGAAAAAAATTTTTATGGGAAACGTAACACCCAATAATGCGTTTGGGAGTCAACAGATGAAGCATGAAGTGGATCAGGGAATTTCAAAATTCTTAAACACCGTATTTTCCGGGCTACAGTCTGCACCCGTTGTACGCAGTTATTATGCACTAATTTATTTGAAAATGTTCAACGTAAGTTTATACGAATTTGGTATGATTGGCACATTGGCCGCCGTCGCTTTTACGGTGACAATAATCTACTGGTAAACCTCGGTCTGTTGTCGCTGCACGGTGGAAGGATTGAAAGAGCTATGTATTCCTGCACCAAGTTGTACGCGGCTGTATTGACTGCGCAGAGTTGTTGACGGCACCAAACTTTTGTGTACCGTCGAGGCAAACTTCCAGGTGCCGAGACATCTTTTATCCTGATGTGGAAGCCCCATGACATGTCTACAACAGAGGCACAATACTTTGTTTGTTCAAGTGTACATTTTTTTCGTAACTTGCTTGTTTTATTACTCCCTCTGTTTTTATTGTTACAGGACAGTGCACTGCTGCCTAGCCCACATGACTGTTGGCAGGCACTTATATAAAGGCACCTATCTATATCTATCTATAGTCTGCAAGGGCAGGTTTGGGTCAGAAGGAAGAGTTTTTGCTTAGATAGTCTGCACCTGGTGCATAGTTTGCACCTGGTGCTTAGTCGACACGAAAATCTTCTCACACATGGCACACCTTCACAAATGTCTCTTTCTTAGCTCACGAAGAAGCTCAATCCGTCACGTCTTGTCGTAATGTACGATCTTGAAAAACTAAATTCTTGTATAGTCTGCATGCATAGATAGTCTGCACAGCCTAAACTTTTAACTTCTAAACATATATAGTAGTAGTCTGCTGACTATAGCCCAGAAAATACGGTACCAACTTTTGTTATCGTTGTGGATTTCTTAAAGAGAAAATTTAAAGCAAGAAATGTCATGCAAGTGCTTCTAGTTTGGAATTGTCAGTGCTATTTCGACAAGTCCCTTAGACAAAATAAGGAATAGAAATCTAGGTCATTTTTTGTTCAAAACATAAATCAAACTTTTAGTGTGTTTATTTAAAAATAAAATTGACCTGAGAGTTTTTTACTGCTTCATGTCACAATGTAAGGTAGTGAAGATACATTCCCAACTTGATTTTGCTTTAGGTTTGCAGAAAGAAATGAAATATGTTTCTAAATGAATATTATCTTGCTATAGTTCAATCCACCTTTTTCTGAGGAAGTGCTGCCCCCTGTGGGAGACTTGGTTCGAGGATTTCTTGGTTGGAAACTCTAGGGAAGAAACGGTGGCAGTAGGAAGGGTAGGGGACAAGCGTTAGTGCTAGGTAACTTGGGGGCAAGAGATAATCCATAATAGGCACAAAAGCAATGTTCTGGGAGCTTAATTTAGGTCAACGTAGCTCAGTGGAGTGAACAGGATCTTGCGTCGTGACTCGAAGAATATTTTGCACTCGCTCGTGCTAAACCCACGCTGCTTCACATGGAAAAACTCTCAGACCGGGAGTTTGGAAGAGGGTTAATTCTGATGTTTTGCCCTTTGCTTTCTTCGCAGAGCTTAGGCAAATGTTCCTCAAGCCCCACCAGGAGCAGAAGAAAGGATGAGCATCATCCAGTCAAATTTCTTGTCTTTCCCTTTTTTGTTTTGTTTTTCAATTTGCATGTGGGAACCGAAAGAGGGCGAGAGGTGCGTGCATGAATGTTCACACTTTTCATCGCCACCGCGTGTCATCATCCAAGTCGTCATCAATGTGAAGTTCTGGAAGTCTGTGTTTTTTTGTTTGTCTTTATTTGGGTGAAGATTTTTTTTTTTGCTTTATCATTTGTTGGTTACATTCCTTTGTCCAGAATTAGATATTGCCACTTTCAATTTTTTTTTCTTTACCATCAAGAACTTTATGATAAGGTACAGCACTGTTCTTTTGTTACTTTAGACCATGTGAATAAAGCGGTTCTCACCCGCAAACTTGGCAACCTGTCTCACTTAGTGTTGTCACACAAGTTACTTGGTGACATGCCCAGATTTTTCATTTAACGATTAGTCGTCAAAATTAACTTCATTTCTGAGTAACCTTCGAAATTTTGCGTCACTTGAAAGCCATTAGCAAATGCACATTCTTGCTTTCAGCAGTGAATGTCATCATGATGACTAGGGATGTCGCGAACCGGCCGAGGTTCGAGTTCGACCAGGTTCGACTTTTCGAACTTTTAGTGGAATGTTCGACGAACCTTGTAGTAAGGTTCGACTCATGTGCGCATGCGCGAACGGCTGGCCAGTTGGCTTCGGATTGGATGCTAATGGCTAAGGAATGAATTAAGGGCAGAGCTGATTAATTATTTCAGTTCATACAGTACAAAAAATTAAGTTAATAACTTGTTCAGTGATTAGAATTCGTTTCATTGATTGCAGCTGTTCACAAAATTAAAATAACCCTTTGCATAAAAAAGCAATCTCCAAACCTAGACATGCCACACTGTTCACAAAGCCGAACCGGTCGAATCTTGTGAAAAGTTTGAAGGTTCGTCGAACCGAGTTCGAAGCAGTCGAACCCCGGAAGTTCGACCTAAAAATCCGGTTCGACAAAAGTTCATGACACCCCTAGTGATGACGATAACGCCTCGTCGCGTGAGCTCGGAGTGTGCGCCCTCTGCCAAAGCACAGTAGAGGGCAACAAGTGCCAACCATCTGAAGGAGACTCCATGCCCTTGTCCTGTCGAGGACTTCTGTGTTGCTCCAAGTGTGCGCCTGGATTTCGCCATTAGGGGGAACAAGGAAAACTGCATGCAAAGTGCATGGGCAAGGTGGAAGTAGCCAACACTCAACTGGCATAGAATTATAAGGGCACCCCTTCAATAGTCACGTGCCGGTTGAAATAAAAATTACACCATCTTCCCGAGGGGAACCATGGGGTGATGCGGAGCATCGCGGATCGTAATTTATTTATTCCCTTCTTGACAGACTTCTTTTGGCCGGCCGGATTTGGGCTGCGGCGGACGCGAGCGGCTGAGAAACGCTAGCACACGACAGCCGCAGAGTTGCGGGGAAAGCCCACCCCACTGGAAAGCCCTGGCGTGGCGCTGCGACCGGCGCACCCAAAACTATCCTCCTTTCACTCCTCCGGGGGAACGCGCGCAGCGCTCTACCGCTGCTTATATTCACACTTGAAGGAAAGGAGACTAGAGGAGGAGAGTTGCGCATGCGCGCGCGGTGTGAGTAGAAGCGAACGCACGCGAAGTGTGCACGCAGCTGGTATAGAGAGAGAGCGGAGAGAGTAACGCGCAGCTGTTGGAGAGAGTGAAGGAGGAGAGTTGCGCATGCGTAGCTTCGACGTGTGCTTCCGCTGTGCGAGGACTGGTACAGCCGAAGCGCAGTCAAATGCAAGAAGCTCGCACTTGCGTCCACCATTGAGAAGGGATTCTACAGCTTTTTGAAAGGGGTCTATCGTTACTGGACTGAGACTTATTCGTTTGACCCAAAAACTGGGATCTCTGGAATGAGCAGAGTCTTGTTAACATCATGATAATGTAATGCTTTGCTATAGTAGGTTACAAGTCAAGAAGGTAGCGGCAAATGCCCCTCAAAGGGAATCATATATCCTTCCGCCACCTCCACATCCAATAGCGTCCCATCGTTTCCGTGACGTCGTGGTCAACGCGGGAGAGGTTTTGCCTTGCTTTGAATATTTGCTTTATCTTTCGACCTTGACTTGGCGTTGTGGAAGCCGCGAGAGGAGATTAGAAGTCGTTTTGGTTTCCGATGGAAACAAAAACGACTTTGGGAGATTAGCTTCTTCCTCCATGGATACAAAGGCCACTTTCAGGGGCTCGGTTTTCTCTCCAATAAATACAAAAGTCGCTTTCTTAAAAAAAAAAAAAAAAAAGGGGGAGGGGGTCAGAGACAAGTTGGCATCACTCTGTACTAATTATCTATTCATTGAAGCGGAACAAAGGGTGTTTCCAGGGAACTATTCTTTCGACTGCGGATGGATTTCAAACGGTCGCATCACGATTGTGGGAGGAGCTTCTCCTACCTTCTTGACTTGTAACCGACTATTAGCCCCGAGAGCGAACACAAGCGTCGCCGCGGTCGCCGCGCCCTGATTGGGTGAGGTGTACCGTGACGTCAGGAGGAGGACTCCGCTCCGCGATCTCGCATCGGCTCGCTTCCCAGCACCGGTTTCCTGGTTTGGCGTTGTGTGCCGCAAGCTCTTCGAGGAGCTGGACCTCGTTTACCCGGTGTACAAGACGTTGAGTTAGGCCTCCGTACATTTTATAGGCCTGCTTGTCCCTTTTACCTTTAGAATAGGGTTACAAATCCCGGAAGCTATCGGCGGAGGCGATTCCGCCGATGAACCTCCCCGTCCGTCCACACGACACAAGGCAATCTTGCGAGGGGACGGTGAAGCGGTGGCGCATGTGTTTCAGATGCTAGAATTCTGTTCCTTGCATGTTCATGATTTAGGACGATATTACATCCCGCTTTCAAGACATTTGAAGTGGCATTTATATCATGGGCCTTTGGGTGGTCGGCAAATTAGCTCGCGACCCCGACTCTGCGCTGCCACTCTGCATGCGCTGGTTCGCAGATGTTTTAAAGGCCCTGTGTCTGATGATCTTTGAAGTGCTCGTGGAACAGGTTTGTTTTACATAAATGTAGGTTCTTCGTGAATTAATTATATAGTTTATACACCTATGCAGGCACATTTCTTAGAAGATGCACAATTACTGGAAATTAGTTTGTATGGTAGCAGCAAAAACGGCCGAATTGCCCCCAGTTGCCTGTATGATATGTATTGAACTGCCCAAAATATGCACAGCAATAGCACCTAATTTGGAATGTTTATACTTTTTCCTGACATTCTTTATTCCAGCCTTGGGTATTCGGAAAATACACCGTTTAGTTTGAATTGTCATTTATTTCCAATTAAAAGAGACACTGCTGCAGGTCCCCAAAAGCTTCCTCATGCCTCCAAACTCCCTACGGCTGGACTCTCTGTCAACAGAGGAAAACAGCAGTAAAAGCAAGCATTCGAACGTGTGTCCAGTGGTAGATGCAGCACTAGTAGGAGAAAATGTGGAACCTGTGAAGGGTGACAGTCTGCGTGAGAAAAACGTCTGATATTTTAGCTTCAGGACAATTCGATTTAAGTAAAATCTCAATTTTAGGGTTTCAGGGACTAATACCGAGCTAGACACCTTCGCTTACGTTTGTTATACATTACTTGAGGGTTGATTCCACAGATCCACAAGTCCACAGATATCACCCGTGTAGTACATTGAAATACTATCCGAATCCAGCAAAGGTCAGATGCGAGCAATGTATACAATAAATGTTCCTTGTTTTTCTACTTTGCCCCTGCAATTGGGCTGTCGTACTTGTAATTCTCTCCCCGTGGCCCAGAGTCCAGACTGTAGTTAGCATGTTGCTCGAGCAGCATGCAGCTTTTCTGCTTCGGCGATCTTGTTTAAAGACAGAGATACAAAAAAAAAAATAGTATACATAACCTGCCAATTCATTAAGACCATCAGCAACATTTATTGTGGGAAATGTAAATCTATAGTGATGTCCTGCAATTGTGGCCATATTCTTTATTTTCATGTACCAGCTGTGATTCATGCGTTGCCTGCCCTGTCAACCATGCTTAACATGTTGGCTGAAGTTTCGCCTGCACCTAGGCCATACCTCAATAAAGCCACATATAAAAATTTACATTTCCTACGAAAAACACGCCAAAAAAAATTAAATAGAAATGAGCGCGCCGACAGCTAGCGTCGTCACAGCCTCCACAGGGCAAGCGGGGCGAGTCGGGGAAAAATTCTCTCCTCGCCGTGACGTCACCCCGGTTCGCCGTAAGGGGGCGCCACGCGAACTTCTCGGGGCTAATAGTGTTTTTTCTCAAATGTATCTGCAATCTAGAGGAAGCAATGCGCAGTTGTAAAAATTGCAGTGTGCGCAAACTATTGCACTATATCTTTTGCTGTCAAATTCAGAGTGCTGAATTGTCTATTCAGTGGTTTATTTCAAAGTTCCATAATGATATAATCGTGTGCGTTGAATGCCAACACAGAAAGAATTGAACATAGACGGGCAAGAGTATCGTTCCAACCATCCTTGTGCAAAAGGACTGTATCTTGTGCAAACAAATGCGTTTTTTTTTGCTCCCGCCGTTTGAACACTATGTTTGTCTTGCTCCAGTTACAGCTAGTTGGAGCGAGCGCCCTACCGGAGAGGGAACAAAAACAAAACCGAAACTTCCATTGTTGGCCGCATAAAAGCGCAACGTTATTCCTAAATGCACTGTATGACGTCATGATCGAGTAGCAGACAACGAGGTAGAGCAGAGAAGTTACCGGCAAACTGTCCCCCGCTCTAAAGTTGTGTCCGTGGTAAGCTTAGGACCATCCGACCATCAAAACTTCAGCTTGATGAACCCTCCGTCGCGAGAAATGCAAAAATAAAAGGGTTTAAACAATAAACAAAATAAGAAAAGAATCCGGTCCTGCTACATCGTGGCTGCCGCCCGTCGCTTTTTCTTTCTTTTTCCTAGTCTGTCCATAATTATTTTAATTTTTGGTTAGTATTTGTTGTATTCCAAGGTGTTATTCGAATAAATATTTCCAAAATTTATTTCACGCATAAAAGTTACTCAACCGGGCTCGAAAGCAATCACACATATCCGACGTTCTGTCCCGCCCAGCCAATCAGAAGGCGGCGAAATACCGCCATTGCGCCTCGTGGTGTCCGTTTTTCTCGATCACGGAAGCGGTCTTTTGTGGTCCCTGCGTCTTCACTGTAAGCAGCCCTCCCACTCTCTTCGTTGTGTTCGAAGTTAACGAAATTTATCACGTCTCATGCTCGAACTTTGTGGTCTCTGCAGCTTCAGATTACCCTTTTGACTCGCAGAACTCATTCAACAAAGGCAGCCCTAACTTGACGCGGTAAAAAACAAAAAACGAGTCCGTTCCGTCCAGGGGTACGTCGCCACCGTTTGGACTGGAGGCCTTTTAAATTTCCTAGAAGGCATTTAATTATCGTTCGTATTCATACCCGGGGTCAGTTTCTTGAGTAGCTACCGATTTTTTTCAATTTCTTTCTTCATAGCGGAGTGCACCGGCGCTTTGTTAACCCTGCTCGGGGAAAAAGAAAAATGGAATGTCTTATTGCGCTGTTTTTCGTGTTCGCAGTCCTAGTTTTCGGGCAATTTTTGCGTTCAAATTGACGTTTCGGTGAGATTTTGGACGCGTACTTGCCTTGTTCGCCCGCGAATCCAACTAAACTCTGCGAACACGAAAGAAACGTTGGGATAAATTGGCGTTTGAACGATGTTCACCACGTGGGGATAGTGGCCCAGACAGATGAACTCCGTCGAGCTCATCTTCGAAGATTCATGTTTTGGCGACATTTGAAGTCGTGGTTTCTTAGTAGTGGTCCTTTTTGTGTGTGTTCTTTGTGAATAACCCCCGCTGCTCGTGTGAGCTCTGTTGGCCAGCCGGTATTTCTTTGTTTGATTTTTTAATCACATTTTTCTGTCATATAACTTGGCGATTACGTTGCGTGGCACCGCTCCAAGTATTGTGACACCATATCTGGCGTTTGGCGCCTTCGAGAGGTCCCGAGTCGTAGTTCACTTGTTCGCACTTTTTTTCTTTTTTTTTCTTCGCAGAATTTATTCTACAATGACCGAGCCGTCGAGGTGAGTCCAGTCTTTAATATTACGCTTAAGTCAGTCGTCCTAACAATGTGTTGATTGCTCACAAGTTGGTTTTTACCTGCCTGTTTCTCTGCTGTTTATGTATTTTGGCAGATAACGTTATTTTTAGTTTCCCAACGAATTATTTTTTTTTATGAATATTTGTTTTTGCAAAGGGGAGAAAACCTACCCGTGAATAACAAGACTTGTGAGGAGTATAACACAGAATAAAACATTTTAACCCGGACGATGTTTAAATTGGCGACTTCTGTTAAAAGAAAAGGTAAGACGTTCTGAGGCTGTTGGCCTCTTTTCCAGTTTCCTCAGAAGGATGAGCAAGGTAAGTTGCTGATCCCCTCCGAGCCTACTGAAAAAGCCACCGCCGGCTTCGAAACGTCTTTCCTCTCTTTTAATTTAAGTCTCGACTGAAAGCACTATCTTAATTGAGAGGTTCTACTTTGGGTTGTGTGGAGAGCACCTGCTTCTTGCAGAGGAGGTGCAGTGACATCAGAACTACTCAGTGTTTCGATTGGCTTTGATTGAAAGGATAGTGGTAGACCTTAATGGAGAGCTCGGTGTTCTGACATTATGGCAATCTCTGAAGAAGCAGAGAAACTTTCACTCTGCATTACTTCCCAAAGAGAGTTAAAGTGGTGCAAAGTGTATACTGCAGAAGCCCCACAATGGCGACAGGTGTGAAGTCTATGCATTCCGTGTATGGATGGCCTAACCACCAAAACTGTGCACATTATATTTTTTCTTTTAGGGACTTGGAAGCCGGCGAGGGCAATGAAGCAGACGTTGAGGATGTGGAGGACACAGAAGACACCCGGAAAGGTGGTGATTCACCAAATGCTCTAGATCTACTATATAAGCTACGCTTGGACTGTTGACACTCTATTCAATTTTCTTCGCAAAGTCCTGTACACCTCTCCTTGCCCCCCCCCCTCCCCTCTTCCCACGACACTGAAAAGAGCGAGAGGGTATACCCCCTCCAAAAGCTCCTCGGGTCTATTACAGTTGAAAGAACGCCATTTCATCGAAACATGTTTTAGAAAATAGCCATTTTATCAAAGCTCAGTTTGAATAACGTGGAGCCTCAGCGTGGGCACTGCCAGTCTTCTAGGCCATGGGCACCTTCAGCCTTCCACCCTGTAAGTCCCTATCCCAACTATACCCCTGGTTCTGTGGCTAAGTGGTAGTATTTTTCCGAATGAAACCACTGTCAGGGTAATTGCTGTTGCCTGCAAGAAGTGAGGAACATGCCTTTTATTCAGGAGCTTTAAGCCTTTGCTTCTGAGAGGTTAATTTCCAGTATTGTTAATCAGGTCTAAAAGGATGTGCTTTAACTAGTAAGGTTAGGCAAAGTGCTGGCGACAATGTGCCGCTTTGTTTGCTGGACATGAAACTTTTGAGTGTGCAGAAAGGGCTTTCATATGTTCGGGGCGTCCATAAATGCGTATGCAGGTTTTTTTTCTCGAGCGCATTTGCACGGTAATTGTGTACTCGTTTGTTTAATGAACAGGCAAGTGCTTCATTTGATAGTGTGACTTCTGCGTGAATGTTTTATGGAAGACCCTTTTTCTTTCCTGGGGTGCAATACAAGTTGGGCGACATTGGTCAGTTCCCGTGCCGAAAGATTGGAATTTCATTACTGTGCTCGAATGGTGCTTATGGAAAGTGCGTTGCTGGAAAGCAAGGAGTGTCGAGGAGTGCGACACTGAACCAAGTGTTTTGCAGTCATAGCTTGACCCTCTCCCTCTGCACTTGCAGCCAAGTTGACGGCAGACCTGATGAAGGACCCCAAGGTGCTGGCGGCCCTTCAGTCCAAGCTGGGGATCATGGTGGGGGCCAGCTCCGGCTACATCGAAAAGTGAGCTGGCACTCTGGATCAGTTTCCCTCTTTCTTACACGGGGTGGGGCGTTTAAAATGCCACGTTTAGAACCCCGGGTCGGTCGAGCCTCTCAGTGCAACGGTAGATTCCGCAGCTCAGCCTTCTGGAGGCACTCGGCAGTCTCGGGTCGTATGCCGGCTACTGTGCAGTGCCGGACAAAGATGACAAAGTTGCAGGACCGTGCGGTCTCGGACTTGGTGCTTGCATTACACTAGCGGCGAGAGAAACAACCGTACAGTATTCCGGGCGGTTGCGAGTTTAGGGCCGTCGACTTCTGGCTTTTTGACCTGACTGTTTCTGACGGTTCTCTGCTGACGTACTGGTAGTCATTTGCGACGGACAGCGCTCTCTACGCAGTCGCAGCATTCGGTCGCCCTGGGCACTCCCTTCGAAGGGTGGCTGCCACTTGTTCGGCTGGCTGGCACCCAGTGCGAGCCATCTCTCGTCACCGGCATGACGCACGCTGCGCTTTGTCGGAGGTCGCACACACCCGCGGCTTATTCCGGTGTCGTGCGATCGGACAATTCGAAAGTTGTCTTTGTGTTTTGGCTACAGTGTCTTCGAAGCCGGAGCGTACGACTGAAGCGGCGTTCGGTGTCGTCCCATCGCCTAGCCTCGTGTCTTTCTGGCAAAGGGGCGATTACATTAAAGCATTTTTTTTTTTTTTGAGGATGGTGGTTTATTTGTTGTTTTTCTAGGGGCAAAGCTCCTTATGGGCTAGCCATGTCCGTATGTAGCTCCGGCGTCCGGTGCTCCTGCTCCTGCTCGTAAGCTCACATGCTCGTGTAAGGCAAAAAAAAAAATTAGGGCGAAGCTTTTAGGGTTAGCCATGTCCGTATGTAGCTCCGGCGTCCGGTGCTCCTGCTCCTGCCGTGAGCTCACCTGCTCGTGTAAAACAAAAAAAAAATCTGTTTGCGCAGTTGATAAGATTTGAACCTGTGCGAGGAGACCCCAATGGATTTCTAACCCATCGCCTTAACCACTCGGCCACGACTGCGGGACGAGTAGAGGGCTCCGAGATCTGGTAGTAACTCAAGAGGTGGGGATGTCATGGATGAAACATTGCATGTAGCCGCTCAACGTCTATACAGGAGAGGGCGCTGCGGTCAAATGCGTATATAATCGCGTTAAACTTTGCATGCATTGGCTGAACGTTTATAGGCGAGAGGGCACTGTGGTCAAATGCTCAAATAATGCGTATATAACCACGTTCCATACCACACATTCTCTTTCCGACATGGATGAAAACGAACGAAAGGCTCGGCATGCTGCGGCTCAGCGTCTACGCAGACAAGCACCACCAGAGCTGTGCCCCAATCAACATCAGTCACCACATGGAGATGCGGTCAATTGTTTTCAAAGTGCACGGATTGCCATTGCCGACAAGATTGTTTACTTGATGGGATATCGAACGGCCATAAGTGTGGAAATGATGGTGCCGCAACGGTGGGGCCTACGGTTGGGAAATCTGCAAACTCGTGGATGTACTTGCACATCCGCGAGAGGGGCGCACGTCCTCTGTATTGTTGCACCACGTGCCGTCCCTTGTGATATTGACGCCAGTTAGTGACTGGAGACCGGTTTAAGGCAATATGAGGCTCTTGTACCTGCAGCTTACCCGCCTGCGTGAAGCGTCGCATCAAGGCCCTGAAGAAGCTGCACGTGGAGTGCTCCAAGGTGGAGGCAAAGTTCCATGCCGAGGTGTACGCCCGAGTGCAAGTATGCCAAGCTCTACCAGCCCTTCTACGCACAAGGTGGGTGAAAGCAGTGTGGGGGCCCCCAAGCTCATTCCCACAAAGTTCCCCAATGGTTGGACCTGACATACTTCTGGAGGAGCACTCCTTCTACCTCGGGTTGTAGCACTTTCACGGCCATTCTTTTGTTTTGTGCCCCCCCCCTCTATTGTTGGGTTTGAGCTTTGCAGATATGCTTGGGAATAGTTTCGGTTCTGAAATTGTCATACTTGTTTGTTTATTTTCTAAACTTCTTTATGACTGTTAATAACCATTTTGCGTGGGCACTTGGCTAGGAGGACTTAGGGTAGTGAACGAGTTGCTTTTGCATTCTCCCACATGTTTAAGGAGGAACTGCATGTAAGCGACTTGGCAAGTGATGGAGATTTCTCACTGTCGCTAGTCACTTACCGTATTTATTCGAATATAAGGCGAGGTTTTTTTTCCAAAATCCGTAGTCTCAAAGTCATACCCCGCCTTATATTCGAAGCTCAGTATAGCTTTTTTTTTTTTCTTGGGTCCTTCAACTGCCCCTCGCCTTATAATCGTGACCGCCTATATTCGAATGAATACGGTATCGCCTTGGTTGCTTGCTCTCTGTCGCTTTCGTGCGGTCTTGCCTCGTCGCGCAACTGACCGAGCGACGGCAAACCGGATTGCTGTTGCTTGCCTCGTTACTTGCCAAATAGCTTACATGCGGTTTATAGTTTACTTTAAAAATAAGCATGCAGTGAGGCAACCGGTTAGTTAAGCTTGCACGAGCTGGCAACAACTGGTGCCAGCTGTCCTTGGTTGAGTTCGCACATAGCCCACTTCACGTGTCGTGTTGGCAACTATTAAACATAAATCACCGGCGTGAGTTCCAAATATGTCTCGACCGCAAAAGAACTGCGATTCTGCAATTTTCCTGTCAACCTTCGCCACAGTTTTTGTACGCATGACAAGCAAGTTCAGATATATCTTGAATATGGCTGGTGCGTACGGCTGAGTCGCCTTTAATCAGGGCGGTGGCCCGTGCGACCTAGATGGCGTTCTTATTTGTAGCGCATGCGTGCCCTGGCTAAGCGAGTGGGTCCATCCTGCGGACACTTGGTGGTCGGATCCTGCAATTGCTGTCCGATTTTCAAAGAAAACGCAGGGAAAGAAAGAGCAGCCTTCCTTTCCCCTCTCGAGGGGCAGGGGGGTTTCTCGGAACACAGCTCCGTACTGGGGGTCCTGAACATTATATGGTCCAACCAGCCCCTGTCTGTGTCTCCTCCACATGCTATTTTTTTTAAATTTTGAACGTAACATTGCAGTTCCAGTCGGACTCCCATATATGATAAAAAGTTCAAATAGTGGATGGGTCAAAATTAGCAATATCAGGCACCTGAACGTAACATTGCAGTTCCAGTCGGACTCCCATATATGATAAAAAGGTCAAATAGTGGATGGGTCAAAATTAGCAATATCAGGCACCTGAACGTAACATTGCAGTTCCAGTCGGACTCCCATATATGATAAAAAGGTCAAATAGTGGATGGGTCAAAATTAGCAATATCAGGCACCTGAACGTAACATTGCAGTTCCAGTCGGACTCCCATATATGATAAAAAGGTCAAATAGTGGATGGGTCAAAATTAGCAATATCAGGCACCTGAACGTAACATTGCAGTTCCAGTCGGACTCCCATATATGATAAAAAGGTCAAATAGTGGATGGGTCAAAATTAGCAATATCAGGCACCTGAACGTAACATTGCAGTTCCAGTCGGACTCCCATATATGATAAAAAGGTCAAATAGTGGATGGGTCAAAATTAGCAATATCAGGCACCTGAACGTAACATTGCAGTTCCAGTCGGACTCCCATATATGATAAAAAGTTCAAATAGTGGATGGGTCAAAATTAGCAATATCAGGCACCTGAACGTAACATTGCAGTTCCAGTCGGACTCCCATATATGATAAAAAGGTCAAATAGTGGATGGGTCAAAATTAGCAATATCAGGCACCTGAACGTAACATTGCAGTTCCAGTCGGACTCCCATATATGATAAAAAGGTCAAATAGTGGATGGGTCAAAATTAGCAATATCAGGCACCTGAACGTAACATTGCAGTTCCAGTCGGACTCCCATATATGATAAAAAGGTCAAATAGTGGATGGGTCAAAATTAGCAATATCAGGCACCTGAACGTAACATTGCAGTTCCAGTCGGACTCCCATATATGATAAAAAGGTCAAATAGTGGATGGGTCAAAATTAGCAATATCAGGCACCTGAACGTAACATTGCAGTTCCAGTCGGACTCCCATATATGATAAAAAGGTCAAATAGTGGATGGGTCAAAATTAGCAATATCAGGCACCTGAACGTAACATTGCAGTTCCAGTCGGACTCCCATATATGATAAAAAGGTCAAATAGTGGATGGGTCAAAATTAGCAATATCAGGCACCTGAACGTAACATTGCAGTTCCAGTCGGACTCCCATATATGATAAAAAGGTCAAATAGTGGATGGGTCAAAATTAGCAATATCAGGCACCTGAACGTAACATTGCAGTTCCAGTCGGACTCCCATATATGATAAAAAGTTCAAATAGTGGATGGGTCAAAATTAGCAATATCAGGCACCTGAACGTAACATTGCAGTTCCAGTCGGACTCCCATATATGATAAAAAGGTCAAATAGTGGATGGGTCAAAATTAGCAATATCAGGCACCTGAACGTAACATTGCAGTTCCAGTCGGACTCCCATATATGATAAAAAGTTCAAATAGTGGATGGGTCAAAATTAGCAATATCAGGCACCTGAACGTAACATTGCAGTTCCAGTCGGACTCCCATATATGATAAAAAGGTCAAATAGTGGATGGGTCAAAATTAGCAATATCAGGCACCTGAACGTAACATTGCAGTTCCAGTCGGACTCCCATATATGATAAAAAGTTCAAATAGTGGATGGGTCAAAATTAGCAATATCAGGCACCTGAACGTAACATTGCAGTTCCAGTCGGACTCCCATATATGATAAAAAGGTCAAATAGTGGATGGGTCAAAATTAGCAATATCAGGCACCTGAACGTAACATTGCAGTTCCAGTCGGACTCCCATATATGATAAAAAGTTCAAATAGTGGATGGGTCAAAATTAGCAATATCAGGCACCTGAACGTAACATTGCAGTTCCAGTCGGACTCCCATATATGATAAAAAGGTCAAATAGTGGATGGGTCAAAATTAGCAATATCAGGCACCTGAACGTAACATTGCAGTTCCAGTCGGACTCCCATATATGATAAAAAGTTCAAATAGTGGATGGGTCAAAATTAGCAATATCAGGCACCTGAACGTAACATTGCAGTTCCAGTCGGACTCCCATATATGATAAAAAGGTCAAATAGTGGATGGGTCAAAATTAGCAATATCAGGCACCTGAACGTAACATTGCAGTTCCAGTCGGACTCCCATATATGATAAAAAGTTCAAATAGTGGATGGGTCAAAATTAGCAATATCAGGCACCTGAACGTAACATTGCAGTTCCAGTCGGACTCCCATATATGATAGAAAGGTCAAATAGTGGATGGGTCAAAATTAGCGATATCAGGCACCTGAACGTAACATTGCAGTTCCAGTTGGACTCCCATATATGATAAAAAGGTCAAATAGTGGATGGGTCAAAATTAGCAATATCAGGCACCTGAACGTAACATTGCAGTTCCAGTCGGACTCCCATATGTGATAAAAAGGTCAAATAGTGGATGGGTCAAAATTAGCAATATCAGGCACCTGAACGTAACATTGAAGTTCCAGTCGGACTCCCATATATGATAAAATGTTCAAATAGTGGATGGGTCAAAATTAGCAATATCAGGCACCTGAACGTAACATTGCAGTTCCAGTCGGACTCCCATATATGATAAAATGTTCAAATAGTGGATGGGTCAAAATTAGCAATATCAGGCACCTGAACGTAACATTGCAGTTCCAGTCGGACTCCCATATATGATAGAAAGGTCAAATAGTGGATGGGTCAAAATTAGCAATATCAGGCACCTGAACGTAACATTGCAGTTCCAGTCGGACTCCCATATATGATAAAAAGGTCAAATAGTGGATGGGTCAAAATTAGCAATATCAGGCACCTGAACGTAACATTGCAGTTCCAGTCGGACTCCCATATATGATAAAAAGGTCAAATAGTGGATGGGTCAAAATTAGCAATATCAGGCACCTGAACGTAACATTGCAGTTCCAGTCGGACTCCCATATATGATAAAAAGGTCAAATAGTGGATGGGTCAAAATTAGCAATATCAGGCACCTGAACGTAACATTGCAGTTCCAGTCGGACTCCCATATATGATAAAAAGTTCAAATAGTGGATGGGTCAAAATTAGCAATATCAGGCACCTGAACGTAACATTGCAGTTCCAGTCGGACTCCCATATATGATAGAAAGGTCAAATAGTGGATGGGTCAAAATTAGCAATATCAGGCACCTGAACGTAACATTGCAGTTCCAGTCGGACTCCCATATATGATAAAAAGGTCAAATAGGTGATGGGTCAAAATTAGCAATATCAGGCACCTCGAACGTAAGATTGCAGTTCCAGTCGGACTCCCATATATGATAAAAAGGTCAAATAATGGATGGGTCAAAATTAGCAATATCAGGCACCTGAACGTAACATTGCAGTCCCAGTCGGACTCCCATATATGATAAAAAGGTCAAATAGTGGATGGGTCAAAATTAGCAATATCAGGCACCTGAACGTAACATTGCAGTTCCAGTCGGACTCCCATATATGATAAAAAGTTCAAATAGTGGATGGGTCAAAATTAGCAATATCAGGCACCTGAACGTAACATTGCAGTTCCAGTCGGACTCCCATATATGATAAAAAGTTCAAATAGTGGATGGGTCAAAATTAGCAATATCAGGCACCTGAACGTAACATTGAAGTTCCAGTCGGACTCCCATATATGATAAAAAGTTCAAATAGTGGATGGGTCAAAATTAGCAATATCAGGCACCTGAACGTAACATTGCAGTTCCAGTCGGACTCCCATATATGATAAAAAGGTCAAATAGTGGATGGGTCAAAATTAGCAATATCAGGCACCTGAACGTAACATTGCAGTTCCAGTCGGACTCCCATATATGATAAAAAGGTCAAATAGTGGATGGGTCAAAATTAGCAATATCAGGCACCTGAACGTAACATTGCAGTTCCAGTCGGACTCCCATATATGATAAAAAGGTCAAATAGTGGATGGGTCAAAATTAGCAATATCAGGCACCTGAACGTAACATTGCAGTTCCAGTCGGACTCCCATATATGATAAAAAGGTCAAATAGTGGATGGGTCAAAATTAGCAATATCAGGCACCTGAACGTAACATTGCAGTTCCAGTCGGACTCCCATATATGATAAAAAGGTCAAATAGTGGATGGGTCAAAATTAGCAATATCAGGCACCTGAACGTAACATTGCAGTTCCAGTCGGACTCCCATATATGATAAAAAGTTCAAATAGTGGATGGGTCAAAATTAGCAATATCAGGCACCTGAACGTAACATTGCAGTTCCAGTCGGACTCCCATATATGATAGAAAGGTCAAATAGTGGATGGGTCAAAATTAGCAATATCAGGCACCTGAACGTAACATTGCAGTTCCAGTCGGACTCCCATATATGATAAAAAGGTCAAATAGTGGATGGGTCAAAATTAGCAATATCAGGCACCTGAACGTAACATTGCAGTTCCAGTCGGACTCCCATATATGATAAAAAGGTCAAATAGTGGATGGGTCAAAATTAGCAATATCAGGCACCTGAACGTAACATTGCAGTTCCAGTCGGACTCCCATATATGATAAAAAGGTCAAATAGTGGATGGGTCAAAATTAGCAATATCAGGCACCTGAACGTAACATTGCAGTTCCAGTCGGACTCCCATATATGATAAAAAGGTCAAATAGTGGATGGGTCAAAATTAGCAATATCAGGCACCTGAACGTAACATTGCAGTTCCAGTCGGACTCCCATATATGATAAAAAGGTCAAATAGTGGATGGGTCAAAATTAGCAATATCAGGCACCTGAACGTAACATTGCAGTTCCAGTCGGACTCCCATATATGATAAAAAGTTCAAATAGTGGATGGGTCAAAATTAGCAATATCAGGCACCTGAACGTAACATTGCAGTTCCAGTCGGACTCCCATATATGATAAAAAGGTCAAATAGTGGATGGGTCAAAATTAGCAATATCAGGCACCTGAACGTAACATTGCAGTTCCAGTCGGACTCCCATATATGATAAAAAGGTCAAATAGTGGATGGGTCAAAATTAGCAATATCAGGCACCTGAACGTAACATTGCAGTTCCAGTCGGACTCCCATATATGATAAAAAGGTCAAATAGTGGATGGGTCAAAATTAGCAATATCAGGCACCTGAACGTAACATTGCAGTTCCAGTCGGACTCCCATATATGATAAAAAGGTCAAATAGTGGATGGGTCAAAATTAGCAATATCAGGCACCTGAACGTAACATTGCAGTTCCAGTCGGACTCCCATATATGATAAAAAGTTCAAATAGTGGATGGGTCAAAATTAGCAATATCAGGCACCTGAACGTAACATTGCAGTTCCAGTCGGACTCCCATATATGATAAAAAGGTCAAATAGTGGATGGGTCAAAATTAGCAATATCAGGCACCTGAACGTAACATTGCAGTTCCAGTCGGACTCCCATATATGATAAAAAGGTCAAATAGTGGATGGGTCAAAATTAGCAATATCAGGCACCTGAACGTAACATTGCAGTTCCAGTCGGACTCCCATATATGATAAAAAGGTCAAATAGTGGATGGGTCAAAATTAGCAATATCAGGCACCTGAACGTAACATTGCAGTTCCAGTCGGACTCCCATATATGATAAAAAGTTCAAATAGTGGATGGGTCAAAATTAGCAATATCAGGCACCTGAACGTAACATTGCAGTTCCAGTCGGACTCCCATATATGATAAAAAGGTCAAATAGTGGATGGGTCAAAATTAGCAATATCAGGCACCTGAACGTAACATTGCAGTTCCAGTCGGACTCCCATATATGATAAAAAGGTCAAATAGTGGATGGGTCAAAATTAGCAATATCAGGCACCTGAACGTAACATTGCAGTTCCAGTCGGACTCCCATATATGATAAAAAGGTCAAATAGTGGATGGGTCAAAATTAGCAATATCAGGCACCTGAACGTAACATTGCAGTTCCAGTCGGACTCCCATATATGATAAAAAGTTCAAATAGTGGATGGGTCAAAATTAGCAATATCAGGCACCTGAACGTAACATTGCAGTTCCAGTCGGACTCCCATATATGATAAAAAGGTCAAATAGTGGATGGGTCAAAATTAGCAATATCAGGCACCTGAACGTAACATTGCAGTTCCAGTCGGACTCCCATATATGATAAAAAGTTCAAATAGTGGATGGGTCAAAATTAGCAATATCAGGCACCTGAACGTAACATTGCAGTTCCAGTCGGACTCCCATATATGATAAAAAGGTCAAATAGTGGATGGGTCAAAATTAGCAATATCAGGCACCTGAACGTAACATTGCAGTTCCAGTCGGACTCCCATATATGATAAAAAGGTCAAATAGTGGATGGGTCAAAATTAGCAATATCAGGCACCTGAACGTAACATTGCAGTTCCAGTCGGACTCCCATATATGATAAAAAGGTCAAATAGTGGATGGGTCAAAATTAGCAATATCAGGCACCTGAACGTAACATTGCAGTTCCAGTCGGACTCCCATATATGATAAAAAGGTCAAATAGTGGATGGGTCAAAATTAGCAATATCAGGCACCTGAACGTAACATTGCAGTTCCAGTCGGACTCCCATATATGATAAAAAGGTCAAATAGTGGATGGGTCAAAATTAGCAATATCAGGCACCTGAACGTAACATTGCAGTTCCAGTCGGACTCCCATATATGATAAAAAGGTCAAATAGTGGATGGGTCAAAATTAGCAATATCAGGCACCTGAACGTAACATTGCAGTTCCAGTCGGACTCCCATATATGATAAAAAGGTCAAATAGTGGATGGGTCAAAATTAGCAATATCAGGCACCTGAACGTAACATTGCAGTTCCAGTCGGACTCCCATATATGATAAAAAGGTCAAATAGTGGATGGGTCAAAATTAGCAATATCAGGCACCTGAACGTAACATTGCAGTTCCAGTCGGACTCCCATATATGATAAAAAGGTCAAATAGTGGATGGGTCAAAATTAGCAATATCAGGCACCTGAACGTAACATTGCAGTTCCAGTCGGACTCCCATATATGATAAAAAGGTCAAATAGTGGATGGGTCAAAATTAGCAATATCAGGCACCTGAACGTAACATTGCAGTTCCAGTCGGACTCCCATATATGATAAAAAGGTCAAATAGTGGATGGGTCAAAATTAGCAATATCAGGCACCTGAACGTAACATTGCAGTTCCAGTCGGACTCCCATATATGATAAAAAGGTCAAATAGTGGATGGGTCAAAATTAGCAATATCAGGCACCTGAACGTAACATTGCAGTTCCAGTCGGACTCCCATATATGATAAAAAGTTCAAATAGTGGATGGGTCAAAATTAGCAATATCAGGCACCTGAACGTAACATTGCAGTTCCAGTCGGACTCCCATATATGATAAAAAGTTCAAATAGTGGATGGGTCAAAATTAGCAATATCAGGCACCTGAACGTAACATTGCAGTTCCAGTCGGACTCCCATATATGATAAAAAGGTCAAATAGTGGATGGGTCAAAATTAGCAATATCAGGCACCTGAACGTAACATTGCAGTTCCAGTCGGACTCCCATATATGATAAAAAGGTCAAATAGTGGATGGGTCAAAATTAGCAATATCAGGCACCTGAACGTAACATTGCAGTTCCAGTCGGACTCCCATATATGATAAAAAGTTCAAATAGTGGATGGGTCAAAATTAGCAATATCAGGCACCTGAACGTAACATTGCAGTTCCAGTCGGACTCCCATATATGATAAAAAGGTCAAATAGTGGATGGGTCAAAATTAGCAATATCAGGCACCTGAACGTAACATTGCAGTTCCAGTCGGACTCCCATATATGATAAAAAGGTCAAATAGTGGATGGGTCAAAATTAGCAATATCAGGCACCTGAACGTAACATTGCAGTTCCAGTCGGACTCCCATATATGATAAAAAGGTCAAATAGTGGATGGGTCAAAATTAGCAATATCAGGCACCTGAACGTAACATTGCAGTTCCAGTCGGACTCCCATATATGATAAAAAGGTCAAATAGTGGATGGGTCAAAATTAGCAATATCAGGCACCTGAACGTAACATTGCAGTTCCAGTCGGACTCCCATATATGATAAAAAGTTCAAATAGTGGATGGGTCAAAATTAGCAATATCAGGCACCTGAACGTAACATTGCAGTTCCAGTCGGACTCCCATATATGATAAAAGGTCAAATAGTGGATGGGTCAAAATTAGCAATATCAGGCACCTGAACGTAACATTGCAGTTCCAGTCGGACTCCCATATATGATAAAAAGGTCAAATAGTGGATGGGTCAAAATTAGCAATATCAGGCACCTGAACGTAACATTGCAGTTCCAGTCGGACTCCCATATATGATAAAAAGGTCAAATAGTGGATGGGTCAAAATTAGCAATATCAGGCACCTGAACGTAACATTGCAGTTCCAGTCGGACTCCCATATATGATAAAAAGTTCAAATAGTGGATGGGTCAAAATTAGCAATATCAGGCACCTGAACGTAACATTGCAGTTCCAGTCGGACTCCCATATATGATAAAAAGGTCAAATAGTGGATGGGTCAAAATTAGCAATATCAGGCACCTGAACGTAACATTGCAGTTCCAGTCGGACTCCCATATATGATAAAAAGGTCAAATAGTGGATGGGTCAAAATTAGCAATATCAGGCACCTGAACGTAACATTGCAGTTCCAGTCGGACTCCCATATATGATAAAAAGTTCAAATAGTGGATGGGTCAAAATTAGCAATATCAGGCACCTGAACGTAACATTGCAGTTCCAGTCGGACTCCCATATATGATAAAAAGGTCAAATAGTGGATGGGTCAAAATTAGCAATATCAGGCACCTGAACGTAACATTGCAGTTCCAGTCGGACTCCCATATATGATAAAAAGGTCAAATAGTGGATGGGTCAAAATTAGCAATATCAGGCACCTGAACGTAACATTGCAGTTCCAGTCGGACTCCCATATATGATAAAAAGGTCAAATAGTGGATGGGTCAAAATTAGCAATATCAGGCACCTGAACGTAACATTGCAGTTCCAGTCGGACTCCCATATATGATAAAAAGGTCAAATAGTGGATGGGTCAAA
>JAZHYW010007215.1:0-32020 GCA_037355805.1 Ixodes ricinus | reverse complement strand
CTTGCCTTGCCTTGTTTTCGCGGTGACATACTTTCCTCGTGTGTGGGCTTTGGACTTCACGGTAATGTGTCAGCATACAGTTGTCAACTGCCGGCAGCAGTGGTGTCCGCCGACAGTCCTTCATGAGCAACTGGCCCGGGAAGCGGAGTGGGAGAGGACCTTAGATAGGCAACGCGAGAAATCACGAACACATAACTAACTAAGCTAGAAACAGCATGACTTTCTATACCCAACGATGCAGCAGCACCGCTCTACAGCCTTTGTCTGTTGTAAAACATGCCTTCTTGAAGTCAACGTCGTGCAGCACGAAGACAAGCTGATGAATTTGAGTGGAAGGCCTGTTGTCGTTTTTGTCTTAAGAAGTCATGTGTTACTCAAAGTTTTACCATCAAAAATTAGTTCAAGTCACTGTAAGCGGTAAAGGTCAAAAGATATAAAAAATTAATTTGCAAGAACTGAGAGAGTGAAGGCGAGCTGGTTTTGAAAACGACATACGTACTTGTAAACCCAGAGATGAGAAAAAAAACACACACACAAAAAACGGGCAAAGACAACAGGGTCTTGAACTCGGCTCAGTTTTCCCGCCCCTTAATGCCCTTCCTGCCCCCCCCTCCCGCTAAAAACATATTTAACACAAGCATATTGTCACGAATGGCGATTGATGAGGCAGCAGCGGCGGCACAAAGCCAACATCCTAAAATTCGTCCTGTATTTCCAGGCTCGCACGCGCCAGAGTCTAGATTGCAACGAAAGCGCCACGCGACAAGGCTGACACGCCACTTCAAGGATCAACGTGTGACGTCATACACAAGACCAACACCAATCGGAATCGGCCTGAAGTGTAGGCAAGCAAGCCCGACGCTACTTAAAGAACTCCTCAAGACCAGTCCCGACACAGGCAGCAGCGGCGGCACATAGCCAACATCCTAAACTTTGTCCTGTATTTCCAGGTTGGTGCATTCCTTCTTTTAACTACAAAGTCAACATTACTGACACTGCTGCTGCTGCACCTGCTGCTGCCGCCACCACAGATAGATTGCCTATTGCTTTGAGGCGCAATGTCAGATGATGAAAGTGATCCCATTTGCAACGCATGCTAATGAACCGCTTCCGGACAACGGCACAGTCATATCGTTGTTCTGTTTGTGGCTTTAGTTTTTATTCGGGAACATGTGCAGGCGTCTCTAAAAACACATTCAAAAAGAAAAATGCCGAATCTAAGAAACGTGGAAGTTTTCGACGTGTAAAAGGGGAGATAGAAGTAACCCAGAAAACCCAGAACAGAAACTGAGAAACGTACAGAATGATGGAAGTACGCTCGAAATATTTAACAAGAAGCTGTCAGCCATAATGACACTTCAAAACAAAATCGACACATTATGAAAAAAACAAAAACACTACAGTTGAAGTTATCGGATACTTGGTCCAGGTCATGCCGGACCAATACGACGAGCTGCTTTCTCCGAACAACCAACAACGAAAAGAAATAACTATTGAAACAAAAAGGTCACGAAAGTAGAGACCAGTAAAGATGCCGAGGCCAAGCAGCTAATACGTGAGCTCAATAATCTGGAACAGTATAGCAGGCATCAAAATATTGAAGTGTATGGTCCAGCACTGACCGAAAATGAAAACCTGCTGAATAGACTGAACGCGTTATCACAACAACTTCAACTGCCCACGTTGTCAGAGCATGGTATCGAAGTGGTGCACCGACTTCCCGCCTAAACCCAAGAAAACGCCCGTCGTCTTGGTACGATTCAGTCCGCGTGTCATTCAATAGGAACACGTGGTCGCAGAAAAAATGCTGAACTTAAGCAACTCAAATCTACAGTACGTATCTACGAGAACATGACGGCGCAAAACAAAACAAAAAAAAAAGTTTCTGGCAGATGAGAGCCGAAGCTGCAGATAAGGAGCACAAAGTTTGTTTGGCACAAGGAAGATAAAATATTCGTGCACAAAGCTGCAGGCGATCGTACTGCTAAGATTGAATGTGAAGATGAGCTCGCACTAATACGGTACAAAAATTCCATTGTTTTTTTTTATTGTAATGAATAGTTTTCCATCGTGTAATTTATGCCTCAAGAATGGGGCATTCTAAACGGCAATAAGTAACGAAAAAGGGGGGGGGCGGACTGCGCTATCTTTCTTCTAACATGAATGTCCGATCTATACAGTCAAAGACAGCTGACATTGAAATTCTTTTTGATACTTTGCGTTCTTTTTTTTTTGTGTACTTATGTTGACTGAATCTTGGTATAGACCTGACCTGATGATTTTCTTTTGCCTAATTACGAGCGTTTCTCCATACGACGCAGTATAAGGAAAGGAGGTGTTTTCATGTTAATGAACTCAATTTCTATATTTTGTCTTATTCCGAATGTTTGCAAGAAATGGAACATGTCATTTTAGTTGTTGTCAGTACAATGTGGTATATATGCATTCAGTGTGCAATATCGTCCTCCATCTGGCAACGTAAACATGTTGCTCCTTGTACTTGATAAATTACTCAGTTATGTTAGTGACCTCACTCTCTTTCTGGGGGAGATTTTAACATTGACTTAATAAAAACATCCACTGCTCACAATAATTTATATTCTCTCGTTGAATCAAACGGTACCGAATGCATTGCTACGGGAGCGACAAAAATAACTAATAAGGGCTCCACTTTGCTTGACTACTTTATTACGAATTGTTCTCATGATGATATACCTTCCTCCGGCGTAATTAGCTGTGATATCAGTGACCATTTACCTATATTTCTTCTAACGAACAAGCCTTGCCCAAATAAAAGAAGAAAGCGCAGAAGGCTAGACTGGAGTTATTTAGGAACGCCATCGAAACCTCTAACTGGGATTTAGTCAATGCCAGCGATTTTCCCGACAAAGCTTATAAGGTATCTATCGGAAACATTCCAACAAATTTACAATAACAAGTTTCCCTATACGTTCATCAAGTCTGGCAAAAAAAACGAAAAACCTTGGGTTTTCCAAGATTTATTGGAAAGAATTGAGATGAAATATTATTTATATCAGAGAATTTGTTTAAGTTTAAAGAGAGTGAAGACTAGGCGAAGTTAAAGGAATACCGAAACAAATTTAATGCCTTAACTAAAAAGCGAAGCTAGATTAATACAATAATATGTTCGGGGATATACAGAAACACAAGCAGGATAAGACGTGGAAAATATTAACCGTGTCTTGAAGCCACACGATCATAAAACCGTGCTACAAGCAAAAATATTAATTGCGGTCAAGGAGTGTCTGGTACGAGATGTTGCGAACACCTTTAATGACTACTTAGTCAACCTAGCGAACACCACTCAATATGTAACAAACGGCGGAGATCCATGTAAGTACATTAGTGATAATATTCATTCGTTCTTCTTAGGTCCCACAGATGAGAGGGAGAGGTGATGTCAGGAGTTTCGCAGAATAAAAAAAAACAGCAAAGAAGAAGATGTAAATGAGTCAAACTTAGAACCAAAAAAAATCGTTGACTGACTCGTTATCTGCACCGTTAAGTTAATATTCAATCTTCGAGATGCCTTCTTAAGTATTTCCCTAAACTGATACAAGTTGCAAAGGTTGTATTACTTCTTTAGAGGACAAAATGTGTTGGGAAACTATAGGCCTATATCCATAATATTCAATTTTTCTGAAAGGATTTGAAAGACAATTCCTCATATTAAACTATCAGCATATCTGGAACGTTGCACGCTATTAACAGATTACCCGCACAGCTTTAGAAAAAAAAGATCCACGGAATCGGAACTGCTGTCTTAGAAGAAAAAAAAAAAACAATATCAAAAATAAACTTCTTACATTAGCAATATACGTGGATTTTCTAAAGCCTTTGACTTAGTTAATCGCGAAATTATTTTGAGGAAACTACAACGCTACTGTATACAGGACCTACATTTAATTTATTTAAGTCTTTTTTCGCTGAGCGCCGAAAATATATTAAAATAAACAGTTCAGTATCATGCATCAATCCAGTAAAAACAGTAGTACCTCAAGGAAGTCTATTAGGCCCTAATATATAATTTATTCACAAATGAAATTGAGCTTTGTGTTCCTTATTGCAAAGTTATAGCCTATGCTGATGATACTACACTTTTCTTGAAGGGTTATACAAGTAACGGGATGGAACAGGTAGCAATCGTATGCTCTCTAATCTTAGCGTTTTGGCTGTAGTAAATAGATTACTTAATTAACACGAGCATAACTAAAGTGACATACTATTCCGTTGAAAAAACGTTATAGTCCTCCTAATTTAAATATGAATCTAGCAGGCGAAGACATCAGAATTGTGAGAACGTTTAAAATATTGGGGGTACTCTTTTGGGATACTTTATCATGAATGACCACATCAATAGAATTGTTACCCGGTTCTTTAAGAAGATCACCTATTACGGACTTGTCCAGTCATCGGTTGTGTATTGCCATTTGGTACGGGACACCACTACCTTACAGAATAGGAATACGCTTTAACCCGAAAGAAAAAAGTCTTAAGAGTGGTCGCGAATGTATCGTACTTTTTTCACAGAGATCCCGCTTTTCACACGATTTAAGATTGTTAAAATAACAAACATGCATATCTTCCGCCTCCTAGCTTCACAATGTTGCAATAAAGAGTGTACCTAGCCATATTCTCCGAATATCCAACACATAGGAATACAAACATATATCGCACGCGTTTAAATGAGGAATTGTATACCTTACAGCCCCCCCCCCCCAACGAACTATGGGCTAGGATCCATTAGGTGCACTCTGCCATCCTTAATAAACACGATTTCATCCATAGGGGACATTTTTTCTCACAGTTTGCTGTTTGGTAATATTGCATATTCTATCTACCCTGTGCATGTCAGTTATTCGCTATTGCTTTTCATGTGTGCATTGTTAACTGGTGTATTAAGTAGAAAGAATGTTTGATATTTTGTTAATGTTTTGTTTTGTTTTGTTCTTTGAGCTAAAAGTACGCCTTTGTGCATATATTTATTTTGCATGTATTGCTGTTTATTACTGCATGTTTAACTGGTGTCGTATGCTAACTGCCTTCTTGGAGCTAAGGGCCTCGTTAAGCTGCACTTGTTGCAGTTTTTGTTAGCTGCCATCTTTCTTGTGAAAGAAAATAAAGTATTCATTGATTGATGACCCAACGAAAACTGAAACAAACTAAACGTTTAATGGGGCGAACTTGTGCCCAAAATAAAAAGGAAACAGAAGATAACAATAGAGCGTCGCGGGCGTCGATGGCGGCGTAACAGCAGGATCGAACGCTGGGGCGAGACTGACTCCGGCTTGCCACGCGGAGCACCTTTGTAGCCGCGTGGGTCTCTGGAACATTCGGCCTAGAACGTTCGGCGCGTAGAACATTCGTAACTCGATCAGACAAGAAAGTTCTCGAATTTGCGAGAACGCCAAGTAGAAAGAATAAATAAAAGAACATTCCGCTGCCTGGAATCGAACCCAGATCTTCCGCGCGACAGCCAAGCACGGTAACCATTCGGCCACGTACGCGCTCGCTCAGCGACGCGCGTGGCATTACTCCCCCTTTAAAAGCGCATCGCCTCGATGCGACATGCCAGGAAACAAAACAGCAAAACAAACAAAAATAATGGCAAACTACGGAAACTTGTAAAACACAATCCTATCGAGCGTAGTACAAAACACGATTCACAGTCCTATCGATCGTAGTACGGCTTGAGGCGCACGACGTGGACGACTTCCGGTCGTGGAGTGCGGCGTGATGAAGTCCGTGTTCCGTCGGGCATCACCTCGTAGTTCAGATCCCTGAGTCGACGAAGCACTTTGTAGGGTCCGAAGTAGCGCTTCAGGAGTTTCTCGCTTAGACCGCGTCGTCGTATCGGGGTCCAGACCCACACATGGTCTCCGGGCTTGAAGCGAACGTCGATCCGGCGAAGGTTGTACCGGGTGGCGTCGACACGTTGTTGATCTTGAATCCGGAGTCGGGCGAGCTGGCGAACTTCTTCAGCTCGTTGAGCCACCACCTGGGCGTCGTGGCTCCCATCGTCAGCTGGTTCGTGGGGCAGCATCGCGTCGAGCATGGTCGTTACTTTTCTGCCATGCACCAGCTGAAACGGTGTTACTCCTGTGGTCTCTTGCACCGCCGTGTTGTAAGCAAACGTGACGTAGGGTAACACCTCGTCCCACGTCTTGTGCTCTACGTCGACATACATGGAGATCATGTCGGCGATAGTTTTGTTTAGTCGTTCCGTTAGTCCATTTGTCTGTGGATGGTACGCAGTGGTTCGACGGTGGCTGGTGCTACTGAGACGAAGAATTTCTTGCGTCAGCTGAGCCATGAACGATGATCCACGGTCTGTAATGAGGACTTCGGGGGCGCCGTGCCGGAGGACAATAGACTCGATGAAAAACTTGGCGACTTCAACAGCAGTCCCTGAAGGAAGGGCTTTCGTTTCGGCGTATCGCGTGAGATAATCTGTGGCGACGATTATCCAGCGGTTTCCCGATGTTGACGGCGGAAAAGGGCCAAGTAAATCCATTCCGATCTGCTGGAACGGCGTGGACAGGGGAGCAATCGGATGCAGAAGCCCTGACGGCTTCGTCGGTGGTTTCTTGCGTCGCTGACACTCGTGGCATGATCGAGTGTAGAGGTGAACGGTCTTCGGTAGCCTTGGCCAGTAGTATCTTTCCCGAATCCTGGCGAGCGTCCTGCTGTAGCCAAGGTGCCCAGCCGTTGGGTCGTCGTGGCAGGCTTGGAAGATCTCCTCTCTAAGGTCGGCAGGGATTACCAGCAGCCATGGCGAGCTGTTGTCTCCGAAGTTCTCCTTGTAAAGTACACCTTGTCGAATGACGAAGGTCGGCAGGGCTCTCGAGAAGACACGGGGGATAGTACCCCTCGTCCTTCGAGGTGCTCGATTAGCGCGCGCAACTCAGGATCGTCTCTTTGACGTCGCGCCATGTCGTCGGTGTTCACTGCGCCTAGGAAGCACTCGTCGTCATCGTCGTCGCTGCTACCGGGAGATGTCTCGACAGGGGCTCTGGACAGGCAATCGGCGTCGCTGTGCTTGCGGCCTGACTTGTAGACCACAGTCATGTTGAACTCCTGCAGTCGGAGACTCCATCGAGCGAGACGTCCTGAAGGGTCCTTTAGGTTCGCAAGCCAGCAGAGCGAGTGGTGGTCCGTGACAACGCGGAAAGGGCTCCCGTATAAGTACGGGCGAAACTTCGTGATTGCCCAGACGACCGCAAGACATTCCTTTTCAGTCGTGGAGTAATTTCTCTCCGCTTTGGACAGTGTCCGACTTGCGTAGGCGATGACTCGCTCGGTGCCTTCTTGCACTTGAACCAGTACCGCGCCAAGTCCTTCGTTACTTGCGTCCGTATGAATCTCGGTTTCCGCATCTTGATCGAAGTGTCCAAGAACAGGAGGAGTCTGGAGTCGTTGCTTCAGCTCGTCGAATGCGTGCTGCTGCTCCTCGGCCCATTCGAACTTCTCGGCGTCCTTCGTGAGTTTTGTGAGCGGTGCGGAAATCCTTGCGAAATCCCGAACGAAGCGTCGATAGTAGGCACAAAGTCCAAGGAATCTTCGCACGGCCTTCTTGTCTGTCGGCGCTGGAAATGCCGCGACGGCGCGAGTCTTCTCGGGGTCTGGGCGGACGCCTTCGTTGCTAACCACGTGGCCTAGGAACTTCAGTTCGTCATAGGCGAACCGGCACTTTGACGGCTTGAGGGTGAGTCCGGCGGTCTGTATGGCTTGGAGAACAGCTCGGAGTCGTCGCAAGTGCTCGTCGAAGTCACTTGAAAACACTACGACGTCGTCAAGGTAGACGAGACAGCTCTGCCACTTCAGTCCTGCCAGTACGGTGTCCATGACACGCTGGAAAGTTGCTGGTGCCGTGCATAGTCCGAAGGGCATCACCTTGAACTCGTACAGTCCATCCGGCGTGACGAAAGCTGTCTTCTCTCGGTCCCGTTCGTCGACTTCGATCTGCCAGTAGCCGCTCTTCAGGTCCATCGATGAAAAGTATCGAGAGTGGCGCAGCCGGTCTAGCGTGTCATCGATGCGGGGAGTGGATAGACGTCTTTCTTCGTTACCGCGTTCAGCTGCCGGTAGTCCACGCAGAACCTAAGCGTTCCGTCCTTCTTCTTAACCAGCACGACTGGAGAGGCCCACGGACTGCTTGAAGGCTGGATTATGTCGTCGTTCAGCATTTCTTGCACTTGCTCTTGGATGACCTCCCTTTCTTTTACGGAGACTCTGTACGGCGATCGGTGCACAGAGAGCGCGTCGTCCTCGGTAACGATGCGATGCTTCGCAACGGCGGTTTGGCGCACCTTCGACGACGTCGCGAAGCAGTCGCTGTATTCGGCGAGGAGGTCACTCAGCTGCCGTCGTTTCGGGCCTGGAAGCTTGGGGTCAATGTCGAGCTGCGCTGGCGGCGTAATGTCTTGCTGAGATGGCGATGATTCTTCAGCAATCGCGGCGATTTCGGCGGAGTTCCGAAGTTCCTCGACGTGGCCCACAGCGGCACCTTTCGTGAGGTGTTGCGTTTCTTGTCGGAACGTTCGTCACGAGGACCACAGTGCGCCCATCCTGAAGTTCAGCCACTCCTCTTGCGACGCCTATTCCTCTTCCCAGAAGCAATTGAAGGTTGCCTTCCAGAACAACTTCGCCGCAGGTAGCTGCATCGGTCACGACGGGTACGACAACACTTGATCGCGGCGGCAGGTTCACGTGGTCGGCAGCGACTCGGACGGCGGCTGACGCTGTTTGGGGTTTCTCTGAAGGCGGAACAGGCGTCCGCAGCGTCAATCTGTTCTCACCAAGGTCGATGACGGCGCCGTATTCACACAGAAAGTCCATGCCGAGAATGACGTCTCTGGAACAGTCTTGTCAGAACGACGAATTTCACAGGACACGTTTCGCCGTGAATCTCGACGCGAGCAGTGCACCTTCCGACAGGCGTGATAAGGTGTCCTCCGGCGGTTCGAATTTGTGGTCCTCCCTAGGGCGTCGTAACTTTTCGCAGGCGGCGAGAGAGCCTCCCACTCAAGACTGAGTAGTCTGCTCCGGTGTCCACGAGGGCAGATGCGTCGTGGCCGTCGATAACAACTTTTAGGTTGTTGGGCACCGTTGCAGGAGCGTCGTTGCGATGCGTGGCGTCGGGAGAGTGGGAGCGCTCCGGCGTTCTTGGAGGCTCTTTACTTTGGTCGTCTTCGGCAACGCCACCTCCAGGCGTTGCCGCACTTAGTTTTCCCGGCGACGCAGGGGAGACAGGCTCTCTCGGCGGGGTCGTGGCGCTGGAGACGCTGAACGTCGTGGCGATGGTGAGCGGGATTCACGGCGGAGAGACGGCGCTGAGGAGGGCGAGCGTCGGAGGTGCTCCTCGATGTCGCGAGGGCGTTCGCCGTACCTCGGGCGTGGGTCGTTCGGGTGGAAACCACGCAGCCCAAGTCGACGGTAGGGGCATCCACGGTAGATGTGGTCGGCTTCCCCGCAGTGGTAACAGAGCGGGCGTCGGTCGGCCGTTCGCCATACGTCGGTCTTTCTCGGCGAGGGTCGTTCCGGGCGGACGTACTGGGCTTGTTCTTCCTGACGCTGAGGATACCGCGGCATGGGGCGTCTCTCGGGGTGGCGCCGGGGCTTGGCGGGGAGCTTGCGGCGGTCGTCGGGCAACGGCGGCGTAGCTCACCTTCGGCTCCTCTGGCGCCACTATGGTGACGGGAACTTCTGGTTGGAGCGCCCGATGCACTTCTTCGCGGACAACCTCGGCGATGGAGAGGGTTGACGGACGACTTGCGGTTGGCAGCAACCTTCGCAGTTCCTCCCGGACGACTTCCCGGATAATTTCGCGGATGTCCGGCGTACCAGGAGCGTTTTCGCCGCTAAGCAGCGTGGATGCAGCGACGCCTGGATGTCGCTGGTAGTAGGAAGCGCGCGCTTGGAGGGCGCGCTCGATGTTAGTTGCCTCAGTGACGAAGGCTTCGACGGTTGCCGGCGGGTTGCGGACGAGGCCTCCAAAGATGTCGTCCCTCACCCCGCGCATCAGGACCCGCAGCTTCTTGTCGTTTGTGGCTTGTGGGTCGGCACGGGCGCTCAGGTGCAGGACATCTTCCACGAAGCTTGTGACGCTTTCATTGGGGCCTTGGGTTCGAATCCGGAGAAGATCCTCTGGCCCTCTCCCGTCGGTGTTGGGTGGCGAACGTCCGCTGCAGCTCGGCCACACAGATGTCCCACGACGTAAACGAAGCCTCGTGGTTCTCGAACCAGTGCCTCGCAGTACCCTCCAGCAGAAAAGTAGAGGTTCTGCAGGCACTGCTCCGCAGTCCATCCGTTGTGGCGCGCCACCCGCTCGTAATGTTGGATCCAGTCCTCGACGTCTTCGTGGATCTCGCCGTGGAAGGGAGTCGGCGTACGAGGAGCGACGGGCAGGTAGACGATGGAAGGGGCGACCGGATTCTGCTAGGACATCGTCGTCGTCTGGGTCTTCGACTTCTCGGGTAAAAGTCCAAACTCAGGGGGCTGTCCTTGGGTGCGGCGGCTGGCTCGGGTTTTGGGCTCGTCGACGGGGATCAGCTCTCCGGGACTTGAAACATATCGAGCCCGACAGATCTTCTGAGAGATACGTTTTACTGGCATAGAATGCGGTACCCCGCACCTCCACCAAAATGTCACGAATGACAATTGATGACGCGACGAAAACTGAAACAAACTAAACGTTAGAGGGGCGAACTTGTGAAGCAAAGCAAAGAAGGAAACGAGACGAGCTAACAATAGAGGCGTCGCGGGCGTCGCATTGGCGGTGTAAAAGCAAGATTTAATGCTGGGAGCGAGACTTACTGCGGCTTGCCACGGGGAGGCACCTTTTGTAGCTGCGTGGAGTCTCTGGAACATTCGGCCCTGAACGTTCGGCGTCTAGAAGATTTGTAACTCGATAACACAAAAAAGTTCTAGAATTTGCAAGGAACGCCAAGTAGAAAAAAGGAACAAAAAACTATTCCCTTGCTGCCTGAAATCGAACCCGAGATCTTCTGCGCGACAGGCGAAGCACGGAAGCCATTCGGCCACGAACGCGCCGCTCAGCGACTCGCGTGGCAATACGTTTTGGGGTTTAAATTTCGGGAGAGTTTGTGATGAATACATAGCCCGACATTTAGAATCTTCTGGCGAAATCTCGAACATCGGTACCTCGGTGCACTGTGGTATTTTATTGTGATCGCAAGAATTTTCGTACTGGCCTTTGTGTTTTGCAACAAGTGTATGCAATTAATTTCTGTGTGCATCTCGACTTCTCTACGCTTTTTTAAAATTCACGCTTTTTTTAACCTTCACTCAGTAAAGCAGGTGCTGCAGATTTCCACTCCACCTGCAGACTCTGGCGAAGCATTTTTTAAACTAAATGCGTATGCGTTTTCAACAAAAATATCAGTTTTTTGAAAAGAGGTAACTTCGACGCACCCGAGAACTCTTTCAGCACGTGAAGAACGGTTTCGTCTCCAAGCACCATTGCCCCCTGGCGCTGTAGAAAAAGAAGTTGCGGCGATTAAAACACTTTTGAGACGAAAAGAGGAGCTTAAATGAAGCCCTCATAGGTATTTTCACGAAGATATTTTCTAGGGGTGCTTAGAATGGCTTTATAGGGTGCAAAATATGGACAAGCCGATGGACCTAGGAGTTTCTTTACGACCGGCTTTTTCTAGAGTGCAGGTTTGTTTATAAGCACGAATCTTTTCCTCGGCAATTTTGTTTTGTTGAACTGTTTCTTCGTTTCTACTTTCTTTAGAAAAGTTGAAGCTGCGCAAAGTTAGCACCACCACGATGTACGTTATATAATTCCTTCGCTTCCAGTGAACATGAGCTCCCATTGCGCTATTATCCGCGCGAGGATCCTTAAGCCTACGAAAACCAAAAGAAGACGGTGAGAGACAAATTCTCTACCTATGCACAAATCATCTACATAAAGACAACATCAAAGGGAAACTAACAAAATATTTATGCTCGCCAAGTGTTTTTTTTTAATGTCAATTGAGATCCCATTTGCATGAAACACAATTTGAGGCTCAAAATTGTTTTTTTTTTTCGTCCCGAAACTGGCCGATCGAGATCTGGCCGGTTTGACTCCACGCTCACTCTCTTCTCCCGTGGTGACGTGCCGTTCAGACATAACCACCAAATATAATGAATGTCGTGGGCCCTCGAAGAGGTGCGCTGCTGGTATTAGAAAATAGAAAAAAATATGGGGCCCATTTTCTTTCGCTCCTAAAAAAAACTACCATTACGTTGATTGAAAAAAAAAAAGTTGCAGAGTGCTGGAAGCACGTCACACTGCGTAATTCTAAAGATGGCGTCGTGTCGCGGGATCGCGGGAGGAGCACAGGAGTCGCGGAGGGGACGGCTGGACGAAGCGGAGATAAGCGATGGCGGCGGACGACGGGCGTAGAGACTGCATCAGAACTGTCGTTCGCGTACGGGCGCATCTGCTTATGAGCTTTCGAAAAGAGAAATATTTTACCGACAAAAACAGTCAGGCTTTATTCCGTACGACCGAGCTGGTTCGGGCAAAGATGTCGCATCAAGCACGAAGGCGCGTATTTGGCATTGAATATGCATGCATCGGATTCTTAACACTAGGGGCGAACGTGAATATGCATGCGTCGGATTTCTTTACTAGGTGTGAGACGTGGCCAATGCGTGGTGCTGCCCGACTTCAAGCCAAAGGGAGTGACTTTGCAGTGGGGTATTGGCTGCAAGCCGTTCTGACGCCTCAGTCGACTGGCGGCAACACTGGGACCGAGGAGGAGTTCCCCCTCGATGATAGCTTGACGGTCACAATGCTAAAACTGTCCGACTGATTCGCACGCCCGGAGGAGTGGAGGAGAGAAAAAGAAAAAAACACAAAACGCGGTCGGGTGTAGCCACGTGACTTCCAGCAACTCTCTGCTCTATACTTCTCGTTCCTCTCTATACTCTGTTCATCCTCAAAGCTCAGACTAGAAGTTCTTTGAGTATACGTGCCTGCGCGTTCACACTTGTGCTAGTAACCGCAGATATATCTCGCGCTGAAGGCGAGATCTTCTGGTTTCAGCTTAAAGGGATAATACAACAAAATTTCGACGCCTACAATAACTGGTCTATACACGTTCAAAGGAGCAGTATCGTATCGGACACACCAATGTCTTGTTAAAAAAGACACGGAAAGGGATTTTAAAACGAATTAAACGGTTAGCAAAGAGCACCTGGTGGATGTCGCTAAAGCCTCGTTTGTAACCGCCCGTCGAGGAACCTTGACAGGTTGTGACGGTAACTGTCTCACCGAGAAATATGCATGCTTTGAACCTGACGTCATCCCCACAGCTCTACCGCGGCCAGTAAGACAAGAGGCGAGGGGGGAGGGGATCTTCCCGCCCAACGAGACCCTTTTTTGTGAGTCCAGACGTCGCTCATTCTTCTTTACAAGCTAGCAAAAGATTAACCCCGTCACTCCAAAACTCACACAAAAGCAGATTTGCGGTTAGTTGCGGTGGCCCCATCGCTGGCGTGCTTCGACCGCATCCCGGTGGATGGAATGGCTGGGAGCATCCCTGACGACGTCAGCCTCGCCGCAGCTTTCCTCATCCCGAGACAGAACTACGTCACGATTGCGCAAGATGTGACGTGCTCTCCGCTGGCTGCTCTCCGAGCGCTTGCCTGAGTGGGCGGTTTATAACTAAAAGTACAGCCATCAGCCTCAAAACACAAACGTGCGATTGTCATTTACGGTTATTGTGGATTATATTCTGCCTATTTCTGAACGCGACGGGTATTTTTAAAATTTTGTTCAAGTATCCTTTTAAGGGTAGAACGGAGTATAGTCGACGTGTCCGCCATTAATCCATGCTCGTGTTTCACTTTTGGTTACGATCAGTTGCGTTAATGGGCTTTATTAAAATATACATGACTTTGCAGCCAGATGTTAATTGGTAGGGCTGGGCAATTAATATTAACCTACCATTTAATCAATTATTGCTTTTAACCGGTTAAACCTTTGATGACCAAACCTTTACTTGAAATACTGCATACCTAGAAATCCTGACGTGGTTCTACAACACACTGAATAACGGCAATCTGATCTGCAAAAAAAAAAAAACCTTTCTTCGTAATTATTTTTCTCAATGTTGATTGTGAGCAAAATTAGGCATTTGCAGCTTCATTTTACATGCAATCACCCAAAGCAGTTACAACGTGGAAGAGAGCAGAGGTGTACTTCGCATTTCACACAAGTAGGAACACTTCTAACTGAATTTGCAATATTTGCTCCTCTTTTTCTTCTCGGAGTTTGGAGGTCAGTAGTGCACGCCATCATAACTCAGATTTTGCTTCAAAGGACAATTAAACTGTTTTGAAGATGAGATTCTTTTCTCAACATCTAAGCGCGGATATCCTTAGATAGGAGAGCAGCGCCATGTCCTGTGCGTATTTCTCTCATCAGTGTCCTTGCGTTTCGCGCTGTTTTTCATCATGAAGCAGATATCCTCACCTTTGCGATAGAAGGCACTAAATTGATTGAGGCGCACACGGCGTGGAGAAATAAATCATTCCTCAGTTCTTGCTCCTGAGCAACGCCAGGCATCAAAGGGTTAATCAGTAATTGTTTTACAAACCAAAAGAACGTAAAATTACACGCTTTCATCATGCAGACGTGGGCAAGTGCACCAATATAAAGAACAAACTTTAGGTCAAATTTTGTCCTAAAATAAACTGTAGGAGCAATATTTGCAGCTGCTGATAAGTGTGAAGGCTACATGTGTCCCGGCCACTCCATCACCGTTCCAGTGTCTGTTTAGCGCAGCACAGACTACGGTGAGCAATAAAACGAGGTCGCTCCTGCCGGAGAATTAAAAATAACCTATTTGCTTCACGCAGCTGAGGTAATAACCTGCAGTTCGAGTGCCTTTGAACATGCTTTGAACCACATATCGTGATTCATGAATAAGATTGTACAGGCGCCCCTTGCCACATATTCAGCCAAAGCTAAAAAATATATGAAGTTTGTATATTTAAAAAAATATTATTGCTTGAAAATGGCCGAGACCGATTAATTAATCGATTAAAGCGCAGCGATTATTCGGGATAAAATTTGTAATCTCCGCCCAGCCCTATTGAATTGTGTACTCTTCTGACACACCATTGAATCGCCTGGCAAAAAATAAAATACATTTTGGAGTGTCATGCATTCTTAATATGGCATTTTCTTCTTGGTCCCCGATTTCATTGAAAATTTCCTAAATAGGCCTATCACATCAGTGGAATAGCATCCCAAATATTCGACCAAAAAGTTATTTTTCGGTAAGTTATTGCATTTAAAATTTTGGTACTCATCGTGTTTTTGAAACTGAAAGTCTATACTGGCAACAACGAAAAAGTGACGCCACCGGTAGGCAGGGGTTCACTCAATGGGCTGTAGGATTTGTTCTCAACTGATTACAAGCAGGTTCATAGTGTAAAAGGAATGCTTTGGAAGCTCGCCCCAGCACCCGCGCAGCAGCACGAAACAAATGATCGGCATAGTTGAGTCTTCAGACTGCCTGCTAGACTGCCGAGCCGGCCTGCCACTGACGTCACGGCACTGAAAAGCCTAGGCATATCTGTGTCTGGGTTTTTACATCAATTTCAATTGCCGGTTTAACCATCTGACTCTCGAATTACTAAAAAGCATACTCGAAAGGGTAAAGGCCATGGACTCCAAAGATATAGTTAATTGGGGTACCTCAAACAATCGCAGGAGTACCCCTTAAGGTCTTTATATGTTAGACCAAGATCCACACTATTTCTACCTTTAAGAAATGCGGTAGAGTAGAATTTAGCTTTCGCAGCCGTAATTTGTCGGCTGAATGGCTTCTTTTTCTCTGTGACAATACAATCTTTCCAGAAGTGCACGCCATCTGGTGGTCGCTGCTCCAGCTATCTGAGTCCGCCCTTGTTTGAGCACGTGCTCTGAACGTGTATCGAGACAAGAGTTGTGCGTCACCGTTCGGCATGGATTCGATCGGATTTAATCACACGCGTCGTTTCTAAGAAATGGCGACTGTAAATTTTGCTCGATGAGACTTTTTGAAAAGGGTCTATTGCTGGAAAAAGTGTTTTGTTGATTACTGTAAAATAATTAAAGTAGTGGATGAGCAAGCCCCATGGTGCATACGTTGGGTGTTTCGAACAAGCTATACTTTCTGAAAAATTGCTTAGCGATGTCGAAACTATCAGCTATACGGGAAGCCATGGAGCCCCTATTTCGCTCAGTTAGCAGTTTTCTAGGATGCACTTACACAGTAAGTGCTCGCTATCCTAGTAAAATATCATATACGAGTAAGGACTTTCTTTGTCCAAAATACGGATAGGATCAAATAATATCATATAAGAGCATGCGAGAACCTTTTGAGAACATATAAGAACAATATAAGATTACATAAGAAGTTATAAGAAACTTACATGAAGTTACTTTTACCTTTATATTGTTCTTATATTGTCTTATAAGGTTCTATGTGTGCTCTTATTTGATCTTATTTGATCATAAGCGTTTATTGGAGAGAAATTTTGTTTTACATATTTGTTTTTTACTAGAGTATATGTGACCTTTTGGCAGCGGTAGTTTATGAAAAATACTATATTCTTCTTCGTGGCAATTCGTGCATTACGCTAACACTTCTTTTTAATTTTAAAATTAAGGAAAGTATAAGATGCCATAAGTAGGAAACGCTATTAGGCAACAAATGAGGCATATTAAATTTATTCCTGAATATATAAAGAGTTTTCAAAATAACATTGATATTTTTGTTGCATGCTGTGAGTTAGACACTTATAACATCCTCTGCAGTAGTATTGCGGCTCTTCAATATGGTGAGTAGAAGTTCAAGTATTGCAAGATTGTTTATTGCACCCAATTCAAAAATTATGTCGGGCCTAGGATTAAAAGGTAAACGTTCATGGGTTCTACTTTGTATTGACTACTACTGTAGAATTACCATCTTTAATAATTACAGGGAATATTACAATGTCTGCAGTTTTTCTGTTGAAATCATTTTTACAGTATTTTTGTTGACGGGAGAATGTCTCAGAATCTTGCGGATTGGTTACCCGCATAGCACTTAATCATCATGTTCCAATTTGCCATATGTGCACTCTAAAATAATCTAATAAATTTACCAGATTGTTATTGGGTGCTCAATTGCTGTGCAAAACCGATCTACAAGAAGTCTATATTAGCTTAGTTTGAGTTGTATTCAGATTATTTTATTTAATAAATATATAGAATTTTGAACGACGTCAGATATTTCTTGTGAAATAAAATTAAACTACGGTTTTCTCGAGAAGGGCAGCGGTCGGGTAATAGTTGCTGCTCTAAAATTTCTTCGAAACCGCACTGACATCGTAATCAAGCCAGCCGACAAGGGTGGATCCGTCGTGGTCTGGCGTAGTGATCTCTACTCGGAGGAAGCTCTCCGACAGCTCTCCGTTTCTGATTTTTACGAACCCCTTTCCTCCGACCCCACCGCCGCTTTCCAAGATAAAATTATAACTACTGTAGAGCTCCTAATTGAAACTAACTCCCTTCCCCCACTGCAAATCGCCTAATCGTTCGTCATCCCCGCGCCGCCTCATTCTACCTCCTTCCCAAAATTCACAAAGCAGGATCTCCTGGCCGACCTATTGTGCCCGCCATATCCTGCCCCACTTACTTCATCTCCGCTTTTGTGGATTCGGTCCTGCAGCCTATTGTACAAAACCTGCCCAGTTACGTTAAAGACACAACAGACATCCTCCAACGCTTGTCTAATCTGGCCCCTACCCCCGACACTATCCTCTTCACAATGGACATCACATCTCTTTACACGGTAATCCCTCATGCCGAAGGACTACAGGCTCTCTCACATTTTCTTGATCAGCGTCCTTTTCAAAACCCTCCGTCTCACGCCATAATCCGCCTCGCCGAACTCGTTCTAACACTAAACGCCTTCCAATTCAACAACTCCTTCTATCGCCAGAAATGTGGTGTAGCGATGGGCACAAAGATGGGTCCCTCGTTCGCCAACCTTTTTGTCGGCTACGTCGAGCACTCGTTTTTTAATTCCTTTCCACACCCGCCGCCACAATTCTACGGTCGTTATATTGACGATATTTTTGGTTTTGGCCCCCTCCCGTAGTTGACCGCTTCACCAAGGCACTTTGTAACGCCCACGCCTCCCTCAAGTTTACCTCACTGATATCGGAATCCTCTGTCAACTTCCTAGACTTAAAAATAACCAGTGACGGTCACAAGTTCCACACCTCTGTGCATTATAAACCTACTGACAGCCATAGCTACCTTCTCTACTCCTCGAGCCACCCTAGATCCCAAATCAACTCTATTCCCTTCTCACAATTTCTCCGCCTCCGTAGGATTTGCAGCGACGACATTGATTTCCGTCATCAGCTTAAGACGATGACCACCTTCTTTATTGAACGTGGTTACCCTCTCGGCCTTCTGCGCAATGCCAGCAGTCGCGTTTCCAACATTTCGCGTCACGACGCCCTATTTCCTCAATCAAGCTCTAAACCCCCGTGCAACCCCTTCATCTTCCCGTTCCATCCCTCGATACCTAGGCTCGGCAAACTAATCATGGACGCCACTTACCACCTCGTAGACTCCAAAGTTCTTTCTAAAGCACCCGCGCTAACTTACCGTCGACAGCCCAACTTACGATCCCTTTTAGTACACAGCAACCATTCCATAAGACCTCACACTTTACTTCCCGGTACCACGCCGTGCGGCGCCCCAAAATGCCTTACGTGCAAACACACAGGCCCTCCTCCCAACCTGCCCATAAGAATCCCTGACAATCACACCTGTAAGTCTTCTAATCTGATATACATCATTTCCTGCACACTCTGTCCGACCTTATTGTATATCGGCGAAACTGACCGCCGACTCCACGAACGCTTCAGAGAACACCGCAGACTCGTCACACTGGAAAGAGCGGGCCAACTCAAACATGACCTCTCCACACACGTATCTAAACACTTCTCCTCCACAAATCACTCTGAACTTAACATGCGAATTTGCGTCATCAAATCAGGCTTCCATACACCCACCTCACGGAAAAAAGAAGGAAATAGATTAATTTTTAACTTAAAGACTGAATTTCGTTCCGGTTTGAACAAGAAACTTTCTTTCGGCTTTTAAACATTCCCCTTTCTCCCGCTCCGTTCTCTTTTTTTTTATATTTTGGCCAGTCACGCGGGGGCTATAAGCTTCCCCCCCCCCCAACCCGCATTCCGCAACTTGTTGACTTCAAACCTCGCACCCTACTTGACGACTTTTCTTCCTCCCTCTCTTTCTCCACAACGTCACATCTGTCACGTGTTACCTATGCCTTTTGTATATACGGTATTCTTATTCTGTTCTGTCATCTCCCCTTTTACCTGAAGAAGACCGTTTGGTCGAAACGTTGTTCCCCTCCTTTCCTTTGGCACTTATCTTTCACTTCATATTCCTACTAATACACTAACAGTGCCCGGCAGAACCCCACAACTTTAGGAAAATTAAAGGCCTGTCTCAACTTGCATGCCGGTATTAAGATAGCTAACTTTGGAGTATAATATGGTTATGATATGCGATGCTTTTTTTTCGGCAGCTATATATTTTGCAGACCTTTAAACAGCTAGTTTTTCTTCTGGTGTTTATACATCTTTTTTGTGTAGCATAATTTAATAAAACCGAGTTTTTCTTGACTTTTGCATTCTCAGTTAGAGCTTATAACCCAGGAATGTCTGAAAAGATTTTATCTAGTGAGCATATGAAAATAATCACCAATACTCGCAAGATAAATGGATCAACTTCAACTGCTGTCTTTATTGCAGACCAACACCACTTGGAGAAATGTGTTGTGTCTGACATGCAATACTGACCACACATTCTTCTTAGACTTCTATCTTTTCACTGCACCAGTCTTGCTTTTTACCTTCAGAAAAAAACCGCAATTGCGTGACGCAGTAAATTGTTTTCTTGGAATCAGACGATTCCATTCGGCGAGCAGAGAGGTGTCGCTCGCCATCCGAAACAAGGAGTGTTTTGCAGCGGAGTTGTTAAGGGCTAGTTTCCAAAGAATCGTGTCCGGTACAAAACAAATGTCGACAGAACACTCTGGTTGCCGCCGTCGCTCATAGATGGCGGTAGCTATCAAGAGTGTTGTGTTTGCTGGTTGTCTGCTTGACGCCGCCGCTCATAGATCGCTGCAACCTTTCCAGCCTCCGCAGCCAAACAATTGGTTGCTGCTGTCGCTCATAGATGACAGCAACATTTCTTTGTATGAAGAAGAGCGCGAACGGAACGAGCGGCGATGTGCGCGGCAGTGCGAATGGTTCCAGAACCACCGCGAGGCCGCTATCGCTCAAGTTACACTGCGTCGAGCGCTTCAGATTCCCTTGCCAAAGAAGAGCAGATCGCTCGCCTGAAAAGCCACCGCCGATAACTGAAGCTACAGCTCCGCTGTTCTTTCTTCTTCACCATAGTGCAAAGGCTGAAAGTTTTTTCTTTGCATAAGTTGCACTCATGTTGCACCATGCCACAAAGCACCCCCGCTGTGCCTTTCTATTCACAGTATTTCACATCGTTGTTAGTCCCTTCTCTCTTCATCGCAGTTAGCAGCCACTCAATATTGTATTGCTTTACACACAGCGTATAACAAGAAGAAAGAGTCCCACCAAAACGCCCCACGCCAACCTCGCTAAACGCTGCCCGACCGGCCTCATGGCCCCGCTGTGACTGGCAGCGCCACACCAGGCCCCTGCGGCAGAATTGGGCAACACGTCACTCAGCTCCTACGGAGAGGCCGCCGCGGCCGCCACACCCGTTGGTTCTACTAAACATTGCTAAAGCACTCAGTTGAAAAACTCACCCCTAAAACCATGACCACTGGCGTCCATCGAGACCACGGTGGAAGAAACACAGTTAGGTGATGACTCTGGACGCTCTTCTCGTGGGGGCGAGCGACCGGATCGTGTTCGGAGCTAGCCTCGAACCAGGAGCAGTTAGTTCCGCGCCGCCGCGGAGGCCGCTGCGGTATGATGTCCCTCCTCGTCGGCCATGGTGTCGGCGGCGTAGCGTGCTCGCCTTTTGCGGTGTGGTGGGTGGTGGTGGTGTGCGGCCAGTGGCTGGCCTCGTGTTTTGCTTTGGTGCTGTGTCGATCACATGTGCACCATCGTGCACGAAGGTGCGCCTTAACCCAAGAAGAAGAAGAAGGAAGAGAGCTCAGATTTACGGACTCTGGCGACTTGGTGGCGGCGGGGTAGAGTGGTGGCGGGGAGGTACAACAAGAAGCGGTGAGCGAGGGAATGCGGGTACACCTTGTGGTAGGGTTGCCTTGCTGCATGCCCATCCGGGAGGAACAACACGAAGCCGGGATTTCCATAACGAGAAACTACATTTATTAGAGTAACAGGAATGGGTTGTTAGTATCAACATAAAACATTGCCGGAGCGTTCGGACTGCACGCCTCCGTGGCCACGGTCCATCTCCCTTCTCTGGCGCGTGTGCCGTCTTTTATAGGCTTCTGCATCACTGTCCTACGTGTGCTGCTGCGCGCCTCAGATGTTGTCCAGTTTGGGCGGTTGGCAGCGGCCTCTGGCCGTGGTGGCAGATCGACTCCTCCCACACTTCCCCCCCCTTAAGCGTCTGGCATGTCGATGCCAGTCTCGTCGTGGTCGTCATTGGGAGGGGGTCGTCGTCGAGGGTGTGGACGGCGGTGCTGTGTCGGCGCTAGGGCCCGCTCCAGGTCGCAGTCGTCCTTGGTGGCCATTCCCGGAATCGCCGGCAGTTTCAGTTTTTGGTGCCTCGTGGACCGTCTTGCCCACTGGCCGCGGTTCCATGGGGTGAGCCTCGCCGGTTGCCGCCGTCGGTGACTGGACGCCCGGGCATCTGGACCCTGGCGTCCAGATGCCCGGGCGGCCACTTCCAAAGAGAGTGCCCAAATACAAACCCGAGGCAGAACGAAACAAATGGCGGAAGGGCTGGAAGTGAGCGGAGGGATTGTGGAAATCCGGTCAACCCTCGCGCGACTATGGGCCGTGAAAATCCGGAAGGTCACGTGGCATCCCAATCGGGAAACTATTACGGCCGGCGGCAATGAGCCCCACTGCAGAGCCGCCGATGGCCACTATCACAGCCGGGATCACGCACGCAGCGTCACTTGTTCCATCGGTATGTCGAATTCAGCCCAACAGCGAAATGATCGAGCCACGCATGACGATCACTTTGCTCGGTTTTCCTTTTGCCGCGCTTTTGGATACCGGGGCTGCTATCTCGCTTATAGGGGACGCTGCCTATGAACTTTGCAAAAATCAAAAAATAACCTTTCGTTCGGCAGACACACCTCTGCAGTTAGCCTCTGGGTCAACAATATCGGCGGGCGGAGCCGTAAGGCTTAAAATTTCATTTAATGAGAAGAAACGGCGTCAGCGCTTTCTGTATCTCCCGGGACTCGCCGTACCCGTGATCTTGGGTCGAGATTTTATCGCAGGCGTAAGCATGACGCTCGACTTCCCTGGTGGCGGCTATCGTCTGGGAAACCAGGCGGACCTGACTCCGTTCACCAGACGAGAGAACTGCATCACTGGCCCAACCCTCCCAGCCCAATTCACAACGCCTGCAGCTGCCCTACCATCCGAAATCTCGGATACCCGCAGAAGTGTCCGGGCACTGACCTCCAAAGAGACAGCTGGAGGACGTCCTGCGGCCGTTCTCTTCGATGTTCACGGTGCGACCAGGGAAGACAGACTTCCTGCTGCATCGAATTAAACCGGTAACGCACCGCCTTGAGGTGCAATCCACGCCCCATCAGCGTGCACAAAAGGGGGAGTGTGGGAGCGAGTCGATCTGCCACCACGGCCAGAGGCCGCTGCCAACCGCCCAAAACTGGACAACATCCGATGCGCGCAACAGCACACGTAGGACAGTGATGCAGAAGCCTATAAAAGACGGCACACGCCCAGAGAACGGGGAGATGGACCGTGGCCACGGAGGCGTGCAGTCCGAACGCTCCGGCAATGTTTTACGTTGATACTAACAACCCATTCCTGTTACTCTAATAAATGTAGTTTCTCGTTATGGAAATCCCGGCTTCGTGTTGTTCCTCCCGGATGGGCATGCAGCAAGGCAACCCTACCACATGAGCCCGGCTAGCTCAGTCGGTAGAGCACGAGACTCTTAATCTCGGGGTCGTGGGTTCGGGCCCCACGTTGGGCGCCATGTGGTAGGGTTGCCTTGCTGCATGCCCATCCGGGAGGAACAACACGAAGCTGGGATTTCCATAACGAGAAACTACATTTATTAGAGTAACAGGAATGGGTTGTTAGTATCAACGTAAAACACTGCCGGAGCGTTCGGACTGCACGCCTCCGTGGCCACGGTCCATCTCCCTTCTCTGGGCGCGTGCCGTCTTTTATTGGCTTCTGCATCACTGTCCTACGTGTGCTGTTGCGCGCCTCAGATGTCCAGTTTGGGCGGTTGGCAGCGGCCTCTGGCCGTGGTGGCAGATCGACTCGCTCCCACAACCTCTGGGAGAAACAACCGGAGCGGTCGGTTTGGGAGGGACCCCATACTTGAACGAGGGCCATCTATCCCCGTGCGAGTGAAGCGCTCGGTGCGCCGAGCATAATGTGGCTGCCGCGTCAGACAGAGACTCATCACCTACATATGTTTCTTCCACAGTGATCGAGACCAAACTAAATGAAAGCTCTCTATCCTGGGAAAAGTGGCAGCATTCATTGTTGTGGAAATTCTCGCCGAAGAATTTCCAGAACTGTGCTGCCATGATCTTCCCAGGGGCTGCAGGTTGCACGTGCCTCGTGCATCAACGCACCTTGCGCTACTTTTAAAACATGAAGGGGCTTTCAACTAAATACGATAACAGCGCCACTCTTAGTGACGAGTCAAAATATAGAAGTTGCTTTATATAGCTACTGCCAGATGGCCCTGAGAGATGGCGCCACCAGCCCTTGCGCGACTCGAACTGAACCGATATGTGCAGCCATGCAGTTCCCGGAGTGGGAACTCCATTTCGAGAACCCAACCAATGGCGATCGCCATTAGTTGGGTTCTCGAGTACGGATCGGAGCCAATTTTTTCAAAGCAGGCTCCTATGGCAGTTTCGCAGCTGAGTATTTTATTAACGTTGGTTGTATTATACCCTACCACAGCCTCCTCTATACTGACAAAGCAAGGCAGATCGCCACGAGACGCGGCAGCCGAAGGTGAAAAGGTAGAGCGGCAGACAAGAGGCATGTAACGGGCACCCGGCTGTGGCAAGACGTCGAAACACACTTGTCCCGACCGATGGAATGTAAATTCGTGCTTCTCGCTTTCCTCGGGCTACCGCTTCTTTCTCGTCGGCTTTCAAAACAATGTTTCGGGACCTCGACACTGCAAAAGCTGCGCGCTCACAACAGGCTTCCCGAGAAATGTAAAAGAACTTCTTGTTGGGCTAGTTGGTGTTGACTGTTTTAAACCATGATTAAAAGCATAAAAGACGTACACAAGATAGAAGACATTGTACTTCCATCTTCCTTTCCCAATACAGTTGTTAGTAGCGCCCATGTTTGTCTTCCATCTTGTGTCCGTCTTTTTAGCGCTTTTAACAATGGTTCAATACAGTTCCCGAGAAATGCTCTGTGTTACCAGATTTTCGCGCTCCAAATCTGTGACTGGGCACTTTATGGCTGTCGTTGAACTGCCACGCTTTGTGAGTATACACCTTTTCTACAAGGGCGCAGCCATCTTGAATGTCGTCACTTCTGGTATGCGGAAAAACATCGATTTGATCTCTCCACACCGCTGGAAAGTGTTTACCAAAAATGCGGGATTGTCACACATTCGTGTGTTGGCTCGCCTATATTTTCTCGCATATTCCTCTTTGAAAGGTTTCATTATTTATCCGTCCCGCATACCAGATACGGAACCCACGTGACTGAGAACGACAGGAAACAGAAAACGTCTTTAGAGTGTCATGGGCCCGTCCTAGTATGCTGTGTCACAGGCCCCGAGCCCCGACTGCCGGCACTGTATCTCTTATCGCACCTAGCATATAAGCAGATGCTCGGCGCACAATAATGTTATTCGTTCCCTGGCTCTGACGAGACTACATGGAGGAGGCAATGACACTACATATGCTTAGTAGTCTTTTTTTCTTTTTCTATTTTTCTTCTATTTCTTTCTTCCGTTCATATTCCTTTTCATTTTTTTGCCAGAAACAGTTCCCCTTACGTTTTCTTTTTTCTTATCTCTCTTCCTTTGCCCGGGTTTCTTCTTCATTCCGAGGGTTTTCGTCTTTTTCCGAGGTATTTTGAGCTCAAGGAATAGAAGCGCTCACGAATTGAGGGTGGCATCGGTGGCATCATTCAATGTCGATTGCTAGTTAAAAGAACTGTGCTAAAGTGAAGTATAGTTCACTGCTATTCTACTGTCTGTCCTCTTGACTACATGTTTTATTGTTTCGTATTTTTCAAATCATATTTGCCAACCCGCTCTAAGTTAATTTTTGTTCTCCGACGTTCCCGCATCAGATAAAAACACTTTCAAAGCTACCGGTTCGATCGGGTTCGAACATCACAAACGGTCGGCATCACTAATTTTGGCGGCCGGCAGCCAATTTCTGACGAGAAGAGGTGTATACTCGCGTTTTGATCCGTTTGTTACGGAATCAGGGAATAGGTGGTGATTGTTGACGTCAGGTAAGATGACAAAACAGAAGCTCCATCAGTGAACCTTGAGGGGAAAAAGGTTTTTTGTACATTTCCTCATAATCAAGCTTTAAACTCAGCAGATAATTGCGTAACTTGCTCATTCTTTGCAATGATTGCATGGTGGAATTGCGGTATTCTAAAAAAATGAAGCATGTTTTCTTTTACTTTTGCGAATATGAACGAAATAGAGGCAAAAAGCTGCACATCCTTGCTAAAACAGAACAAATTAGTCGATAAACGTTTAAACAACGTTTGGCTAGTCTGTCAGAGTATGGTGAAATTGTTACACGCAGTAGATGAGAAGATTTGCCCGTGTAGTACGATTGCTAACGTGGGGTTTTTAGAGTGCACCAGAGAGTACATAGTAATACACGACTCTGTGCAGGTATGATAATCACCCAGAATGAACGGGCTGGGGTGCAGATTAAATCCAGGATCCCCTGGTTCGTCAGCGTGAGCCCTCCCTCCACGTGCTCAGAGCTTTGGTGCGTTGCCAAAATATGCTACTGATACTCCTTAAAATAGTTGCACTGCCCCTTTCAACGATCTTTCCTGTTCATCACAATAAAGAGGCCGCAATAGTTAAAAAATGCGTACTCTATTCGCTACGTTATGTGGAGATACTTACTGTCCATCCGCCACCATCGGACGTCATGTCACATGTTACATTTACTGGGCTGTTCAGAGGATAAATTTCAAATTCACCGCTCGTGCTGTTTTTCTTCTTTTGTATCTGAGAACAGCTTACGGTTCGGTTTCCAGCTGCAAAAATAAACATGCGTGAAGCAGACATTACTTATCAAGGTTCCAAAGAGGGACACATCGCAAAGATCCGCCGGTGGTTTAGCAAGCTGATGCGCTACAACGATTCTTTATTCGTCCCAAACATTCAAAGCTGCGAGGTAAACGACGCAAGAGTACTTTCTGGAATGACAAAGCAAAAAAAAAGGTAGATGACCCGCGAAGGTGTTCAGCACACGACACAAACCTGACACAACGTTTTGAACAAAGGCACAAACTATTGCCGCCCCGAGGAGCCGGAGGAAACTAAACACGCGCGACGGGACCGCCACCCTGGGAGGGCGGAAGGAAAGGGAAATAAGGAACGTAAGCGCTCAGAACGACGACAAAGAGAGGGTGGTGTGAGCGTAGACGTGGCCGACGCGGTCGCGCAGCGGCTAAATCTTTCAGGAACCCTTACTATCTACCTGAGAGTCTACTGAACCTTAAAATGGTGCCTATTCATACCTAATCTACCAAAAATCCATATTGCCGCGAGCGCAGCTGACAAAGTAGGCAGCGGCCGCGGCCTAACGGTTATCCGCTTGCCTTCCACGTAGAAGGCCAGGGTTCGATTCCTGGCCGCGTATACACATTTTGTTGACGCTGTAATATGAAGTTCTGGTAAATCCGAGAACCGTCTTGCTAATTTGAGGTTAAAATGTTCTACGCACCGAACCTTCTAGGCCGAATGTTCCGGAAGCCCACGTGTGTACAAAAGGGCTCCGCCTGGCAAGCCGAGTCAGTCTCGCCCCAGCGTTCGACTCTGCTGTTACGCTGCCTTCGACACCCGCGACGCTCTGCTGTTATGTTCTGTTTCCTTTTTATTTTGGACACAAGTTCGCCCCATTAAACGTTTCAGTTATTCCTTGTTTGTCCCATCGTCATTCGTAACATCTTGGTGGAGGTGCGCGGTATCGCATTCTATGCCCGTGGAGCGTACCCCTCAAAAGACATCCCGACCAAGCGAAGCGACGTGCTCAGCCCCGGAAGGCTACCTTTCACCGAAGACACCGAAGCCCGGAGAAGCTGTCGTATTAGAGATCAGTCTCCTGAATCGGGTCTGCTGCCGGACATGCCCAAGCCAAAGAAGACGACGATGGCCAACCAGTCGCAAACGCAAGCCGCTTCTGCCGTCATTTACCTGCCCGTCGCACCACGGACGGCTGCTCCGCTCTACGGTAAACTCCACGAAGACGTCGAAAAATGGATCGACCAGTACGAACGCGTCGCCCGCCACCATGGCTGCACCAACGAGCAACGTGTATTTCTCGCTCGAGGGGACTGCCAGGTACTGGTACGAAAATCACGCGTCTTCTTTGACATCGTGGGACGTCTTCAATGGCCAGCTGAAGGCGACATTTGTCAACCAGCACCGCCGAGAGACAAAGCCGAAGACTTACTTTGCACCAGAACTCAAGGCCCCAACGAGAGCATCACCGGCTTCGTGGAAGACGGTCTGCGCCTCGCGCGGACCCTCAGGCTACAGAAGAGAAGAAGGTTGGAATCCTCATGCGGGGCGTGAGAGACAACACCTTCGGCGGCCTTGTTCGTAGCCCTCCGGCAACAGTCGAAGAGTTTTTCACCGAGGCGACGAACATCGAGCGTGCCGTGCAAGCCCGAGCCAGTCACTACGTTTGACCACCCGGCCTCGCTGCCCTCGTGCCGTCTAGCTGCGACCTCGGCTCCAGTATCCCAGGCATTCGCGAGGTAATTCGAGACGTCGTCCCGGAAGAGCTCAGTAAGCCGCTGCCTACCGCCAACCAGCCGGCTTCGCTGTCGATAGCCGAAGTGGTACGCGAAGTAGTTCAGCGGGCAATTAAACCGGAGGCTCTTACCACCCTAGCAGCACCCGAGGAAACCTCCCTGACCTACGCGGCAGTAGCTCAGAAACCGGTGCTAGCTGCCCGGCAGTATTCCACACCACCGCGACGTGAGCCAGAGCCGCAGACCTTCCGACGTCGGGAAATGCAGCCCCAGCTCGTCCGTACTGAACAACTGGCGCCTAGGAAGACTGATGCGTGGCGCACAAGCGATCGACGCCCGCTGATGCTGCCACTGCGGTGGAGTTGCCGGCCACATCTACCGTCGATGTCCCTACCGCCAGCTGGGCCTACGAGGGTTCACGCCCAACGACCTTCGACCATGTCTTGTAGAGCGACCTCGGGACATCGAGGACTACCTCTGCCGCTCGTCATCTCCTGAATCGTCTCCCTTCGAGGATTCCGTTCACCGTCTCCGCGACGCTCGCCATCGCCCTTCCGCCGGTCTCGTCGAGACAGCCTGTCGCCCCTCGCTCCTTTCCGGGGAAACCAGGCGCGGCAACCCCTGGAGGTGGAATTGCCGAGGACGACCGACGCCAAGATCCTCCACGAACGTCGGGGGCCCCCCTCCAACGCCGCCAGAGACCAAAATGACTCTCCTGCAACGGCAAAGAATAACCTGAACGTCGTTATCGACGGCCACGACGCGTCGGCTCTCTGTCGACATCGGAGCACACTACTCCGTCCTGAGTGGGAGGCTCTCCCAACGTTTTCAGAAACTGACGACACCAAGGGATGGCCCGCAGATACGGACTGCCGGTGGGCACCTCACTCTAAGAAAAAAGATGGTCTCAAAGGACTAACGGCAGCATTTGGTCCTCTGAACTCCCATTCGCTCCCAGAAGAGATCATCTGGTTCGAACTGCGTACCGTGCGCAAACGCTGAGGACTAACTGAACTCTACCGGCACTAACAGAGGGGCGCGGGTAGCAAAAGCAGCCGCAGGAGCAAAAGCGCGGGAGCAAAAGCAGCGAGAGGCGCGCGGGAGCAACAGTGCGGGAGCAAAAGGCGCGCGGACAAGATGGCGGCGTCTGGTGCATCGCCAATGGCCAGCGTTAACGACGGACACTGTTTCGGAGCGCAGGGGGAGGTATCCACAGACAATCGTAGCATCGAAAATTGCAGGAGGGGCCATGTGTAAGGGTTGGAGCTCACTTCATAACGATCGTAGCCTCTGTTTCAGCACGTCGTGAAAGCCAGCGCTGACTCGAGCGCCGCCATTGTTCATGCATTGGCCGTGCGGCTGTTGACCGTTGTCCTGGCGTCCTTCCCTTTTGCATGCTTCGAAACATGCTTCGAAAGCGTTAATATTTTGTTTTTGGTTTAACTGGGATAAAAATAGCCGCGTAGAACGTTTTAAAAACGTTTCAAAAGACAAAAAAGGTTAATTCTGTCTTCTTTTTTTTGTATTCTATACAACCTGTGTTGTTGTTGCTTTTGTTTTTGTTTTTCGCCAGAGACGATGCGGTTGCCACGGAGACGCGCATGCGCAAAGTGGGGCAGTCTATGCGGGGAAGCGAGAACATGGCTGCTGGGAGCCTATTGGGACGCTGTTTTATAGACTGTCACAAATAATTACTGTGTGTACCGTTACTTCTTAGTAAGAGTTACACTCCTTGGAAAGTTTAGCAACAATATTGAAGAACAATATTGGTGCGAAAGCAGCACCATATTTGTAACATTGCTCACGGTTGAGATGGTCACTGACAAAACGACTCCTTTCATTTGATAAGTATAAAAGGCGCATGGCTAGCTTTTGGGGTTGGCGATTGAATTAGCGTGGGACAATAAAGAAATATTGAATTAGTGTGTCATCTGTGTTCTAATTCCATGTCTATGCTAAAATTCATAATACGTGTGCAAGAAAACGTGTGCAAATGTGACTATAAGCGTTGTGTATATGTGCTATGTGCGTTGTTATGAGTATTGAAAAGATCTAAAACAGCGATAACATATTTTTTTTACCAATTTTGAATTTACGTTGATTAGTGCCACCTGTGTGTAAGGGCTCAATTTAGTAATAAATGAGTTAACTAATGTAGAAGTTTGGGCTAGTTGGTATTTCATGATTAAAAGATTAAAACAGCGCAAGGACACGGACAAGAACAAGAAGGTAGACGAACAAGGCGCTGACTTACAACTGAAGTTTATTCGTTCTAACAGCAAGTATAAATACTGTTTTGTCACAACAAACAAACATGAATAAAAATAAAAAGCGTGACCTGGATGCCATGTGCTCACTAGCCATCGCTATGCACTGTCACTGTGTGTCTAGAAATGAACGTCTCCTTATCTGATAAAGATAGTGACGGAGTGCTGACACAGTTTTGCCCCAATCTTCCAATTTCCCGCGCCTCAATGATTTCTCGAGTGAGTTTGTCATTTATTGATGCGAATAGCATTCTTTGGATACTTCACGCACTTTTCGTCTATGTATCTATCTGTCTATCTATCTATCTGGCTATCTAACCTCTTACGCCGCGGGTCGATAAATAAACAAAAAGACCGGCGCCGGCTGGGATTCGAACCGTTGACCCTTTGATCAGCAGGCAGACGCGCTAACCACAGAGCTAAGGAAGGCAGTCGCTCAACGCACTCTAACACGGCTGTTTATATCTTTGCTACAGGACGCAAAGCATAGCGTTGTCAGCCGGTGCGCGCGTACCCATGCACGAGGGCTCATTCCGCGCTCGTGAGGCTGAGCACGGCCCTAGGCTCACCCCTCCCCCGCGCTCGGGAGAGGGCGATGTAGCGGCCGTGGCTCAGCTCCCCACGAGCGCGGAATGAGCCCTCGTGCATGGAACGCGCGCGCACCGGTAGTTGTGACAGCGCTGTAAGGCGCGTCCTATGGTAAATGATATAGACCTTTTCGCAAGGGCGCCGCCATCTTGAATTGTCGTCACTTCCAGTATGGGCGAAAACATTGTTTGCCGTCACCACGCCAATAGTGAAGGCATTTAGGATAAAAGCATAACCGTCACACGTTCTCATTTTGCCTCTCCTCTATTTTTTTACTATTTACAGGTTGAAACGTTTTAATAATTTTTTCATCGCCCATACCACATATGCCTATTAGGTGGCATGGGGACGAGAGAGTATACGGAAAAGGTCGGTAAACAACCGTTTGTATACTGCTAGCTGGAGACTAGCTGAGACGCCAGAAAGTCTGGTCGGTACTATTTGAGTGTTTGTGCGTATGGCGCGTGCTTTGCTCGCCTTCCTAAGTGACACAAACGCACGTGCTGGGCTGCGGAGACTGCGCGCAGGGCTGTGAAAGTGTCAACAAATTTAGAATCGCCTCAAGAGTGGGCTGGCGTATCTAGAGTGTGCCGGCCACCTGACGAACGCGCATAACTCCGCACCGTTTGATGCTATTCCGCATTAACGTAGATAATCATTCCCGTAAGGATGGGTTCTGCTGATTTTTTTTTTTGAATCACTTCACACTTGTGAAAGACGGGAGCGCAGCTACAGACGGGAGCGCAGCTACAGTCTTTTCTGTGCAGAAAAGTAACCTGGTTCTAAAGTGTTGCGCTGTACCCGCTAAAAACACCAGGACCGATTCGTAGACTGTGTGAGGGAGTAAAATTTCATTCCCCTCTCGTGTGGCAGAAGATACGTTTCAACGGGGCGATGCCTCAATGATCGGCTGCGAGAGCACAAGTATAACG